>JAULBZ010005674.1:0-13174 GCA_032360805.1 Neoturris breviconis
TCTCTACTGACAGAATGATCACTTGTTTGATTCAAAACTCTTTACAAAAACAACAATAATATCCTTGCTTTTCATTAAGACGAAGAAACAGCAACTTCAAAGAAATTACAAATTTCCCAAAAACTGTACAATCGGTTTGTTTATGATTCATTTTTTATGATAAAACTTCTTCGTGAACTTTGTTTCACAAACTAAACTTTCTGTATGCTTTCTGTTTACTACTTACAGGTTATAATCTTTCTGACTTTATGCAAGATTAGTTGTTAATAAGGCCTTGTCTATATCAAATAAAATATTAAATAGCAGTATTAGAAAGGTTTGGTAAAAGAATAACATGCTATATGAACGAGTCGTGTGTATCACGTATTATACTCCATATAAAAAGATTCGCGAAAATACGTCATAGAAAACGTATTAACGAACAAGATCACTCACAAAATGAGTGATGCGGTAAGTTAGGGAACCTTTTTCGGCTTTATCTGCTGAATTAGGCAATTTTATAACGAAATATTATAACGAGGTATTTCAGATCATAATGAACGATTTTAGACCAACTGAATATGCTGTCGTTAGTTCTCTTTTCAATATACCGTATTTTTTGTGATACGCGCCCTGGGCGCTTAATATTTTTTTTTCAAATTGGGGTGGGCGCTTATTAGAGGGGAGCTCTTATTTGAAAATATGGAAACATGAGTGAACACTTATTAAAAATTCAAAGAAACGAAGACAACACAAATTCAAACAATTTGATTTGCAAATAATTTTGACATCTTCGTCAGTCCATGAATCTTCATTAACCTCGTTTGCCGGGATGTTCTCGATGTCGGAATCGTTCAAATGAAAGGTTCATGGCTCACATCTTCGTGACGATTTTCTATTGCTTGCAAAAGACGTTTTCGTCCAGATGCCAATGATTTCCAGGTGCAAAACATGTTACCATATTCCCTGTGATAAGCGCCCTGGGTGCTTATTAAAGGCGGGCGCTTATTAATTTTTTTTTGGATTTAGGTTGGCTCTTATTAGAGGGGGCGCTTAATAAAGGCTGGGCGCTTATTACAGGAAATACATTCCTATTCAATTAAGGTTGGTTTTCACTGGGAGAAGAATTTCATCAAAATGAGATATTCCATTGGTAGAAATTGACATCACAAGCCGCGTGTCGTCCATTTCGACCAATGAAATGTCTTCTTTTGGCTTTTGCTAGGAATTGTCCACCCGAAGAATCAATGGACCTTCAATTGATTATATTTTTCGAACTTTGAAAATGTGCTTCAAACAAGATGATTGTTTACATAATATAATCTATATTGCACGTCCTATTGTAAAGTATAGTCTACGGTACAGTTGTTGTTCGATAGCTGATCAACGCTGATCTAGGATTAACCCTGGATTAAAACTGCTTTCTACCAATCGAATATCGTGAAAGGATTAAACTAATCGGTTTTCGAACAACTGGACCCTGATATTATACAAAATAAATTCAGTTATTTTCGTTTGAGCGTTGAGTCACTGAAAAGACCGCACCTTAATAAAACTGGAGGAAATGTTGATAATTACTATTGACGTAATTGTAATCAATGAATGTAACACATGTCGTTCAGAAGTTATGAAACTGCAGCGGAATTCCGAACGACAATATACATGACAAAAATGACTTATTTCTTGACAATGGTGGTGGTCTGTATACAAGATCATGAAGTAAATAAACTACATGCGTTTATAAGTTTATAAGTAATTGCTCATGCATGATGTACTTTCTGCTAATTCTCCTGTGTCTTATTATTCGATGGGTCACTTTTTTATACCCTGGATTGAAAACCAAAACTTTTTTCGGATAGGAAAAAAACCTGGACATAGAAACGTGTCAAAATGAGACTCTGATCTTCACGAAACCCAGTAATGCCTTTGAAAACTTGTTCATTGGTAAAAAATTTAGAATATGCAAGCTTTGGTAACTTCCCAGTTCAAGTTAATACAGAAATACTGCCTATTAATCGAGGCAAACATGACTCGCTTCATAATTGACAAGCAATTATTTCGAACTACAATGCCTCACTTTAATTATGAGACGTTTTTGAATTTTAGCAAGCAATATACACCACAAGCAAAACGCAAGTGCTGAAAATGACCACTAGACGTCCCTTGAGGTTTATCTCAAGGGTTTATCCGAGTAGACTTAAGACTTAAGAACTTAGAATCTTAGGACTTTTTGCCAACTTGACAAATTTTGTTGCTTCTAGCAGCCTAGTACCCAGGCTCTTTGCACAAAAGCGAATTTCCATGCAGTTCGTCTTGCTAATCGAAATTTAATTATTTTTGCCTAATTTGAAATTCGGAATTTTTGCACAAATTTCACCTTGTCCACAGTAAAAGATATAGAAGAAAGAACGTAATGTAAGCAAAAATTAAAATCTATTGAAGCAGCTAATGAGAATGGTGTGTCAAAATGGCTCACAGTATTACCGATAAAAAGAAACGATTTCTTTTTGGAAAAGCAAGCATTCTGGGATGGTATACGCATTCCCTACAATGTACTACCGTTAGAAAGACTTCCAACAAAGTGCTTATATGGGTCTGCATTCAAAGGTGGGTTTGTAATCGCTCGACTCAATGATATCAGAGATCTTACAGCAGAAATCCTCTGTGAAGTATGTACAGGTGTTACTGTAGAACCAATACTAACATTGTTGACTGGAGAATCATTGCCACATGCTACAGCAAACACTTCGGATCATGCAAGAGCTGATCTGTCTACAAGGGGATTTTGGATCAAATGACAGCGATATCGTATTGTCACTCAAAGTCTTCTTTCAGTACACAAAAAGAAAGAAAACAAACAAAAAAGATAATAACCAGCATATCCTACAAGTTGAACATGGCTCATTTACTCCACTAGTGTTCTCATGTTTTAGTGGGATGAACCAGGAATGTTGCCATTTCTTTTCACGTGCCGCAGACAAGCTGTCAGATAAGCTGTGCATGGATAAAAGCAAGGTTAAACTTCGCCTTACTATGATTATGTCTTCTATGTCTCCGTGGAACGAGAACATCATCAAATATCAAACAAATAAGTGAAATCGACATTAAGTCATTGTTGCAGAAAGTAATGTTGAAACATTCGACAATTAACTCTAATCTCATTCTTTCACGAACTTCACCAGCGTTACACTAGGTGTATGATGACTAATGTGTACGCAATTCATATCCACTGTGGAGACTTTTGAGTACTGCTTTAGGCCATGATTGGAAATTTTACTACTCTCCTCCACAGTGACTTGACATAATTTTACCTTGATAAAGCTGTTCCAATTGTTTATTTTACCTGAAACTTTATCAACTTAATAAGGACATGAAATCCTAAAGCCATGTAAAATTTGGTGTTTATCCTTGATATGAAGTTTCACTACTCTCGCACTACCTTGACAGAGTTTCATCGATTAGTATGCTATCTATAAAACTTGGGTAGAAAATTGCGGTAAAAACCCAAAAATTGGGAAAATCGGAATCGGGGAAAAGGGCGTGTCACTTCAAAATATTTTCTACATAGATTCTACTTGTGAATATGAATTAGTGTTCAAAATTTCAATTTTATTTATTATTGTAAGAAAAAATATATATTATTTGTATTTCAGATTTTTTAGGAGGAAAAAACTAGGAATTTGAGGGGTGGCTTCAAATAATGGCTAACATTGGAAGAATGAATCAAGCATTCAACTTCAAATTTGGCCCAGTAACATAGAATAGGTCAAAATTAAGACCTGGAAAGTTTCAAGTTTTTTTTAATTTTGAAAACCATAGGGGATAATTAGCATCATCGCAAATTTTGAAGCAAATTGTTTACGGTATTTTAGAAACAGAAAAGTCTGATGTTATATTGACACCACAAATTCACAAAAGAAAAGCAACTATAATTAGATTTCTGGTAAAAAATATAACAAGTCATCTTTTTAAAGATTAAACTCTTCTGTTTCATAGTGCAGTTTGTAAATTTCGCTCCTTTTTTTGTTTAGCAATTGTTTACCATTTTATCGTTTTTGAGGGCAATTTGTCTATTTTGACCATTGTTTATAAATTGTGTATGTCTAACCTGCTACCTACTTGATGACAAATGAATCTCTCATGACGTGGTATCCAGCTGGCAGAAAACTATTCAGAGTCAGTAAAATAACGTTAGAACAACGTTCAAAGAACGTTGTTCTAATGTTTGCTGACTTTGAACAAGTTTTTGCCAGTTTGGTAATGGCTTTCATAAGGAACTGATGGATCAATGAAAAATTTCTAGGTTGAATTTTATCTTCATCACTATTGTGTAAATAAATTGAACTTATTTTTAACGAGCTTGCAGGGGTTTTCAGTTTGATACCTACTGGACGCAAGGATGTATCCTCTGAGTAAGTCGCTGACAACGAGAGCATCATGTCTTGTCAATGTTTTGATCATAGGATTTTTAAATGTTGATAAGACCTGTTACAACTTCATTTGGCACACTGGATCACGGTCAGATACAGTAATTAATTTATCTAACAAGGCAAACACACTCTCGTAAAGGACATGTGATGTCAATTTCTACTCTTATTTAGGCTTTCGCACGAAATCAGTCCAAAGTTAAATAATTTTCCGATTATTTTTTTCCCGTTCAAATTTGATGTTTCGCTTCTTTAATTAAATATATACATTAACTGTAACAAAGTTCGGACCGTTTTAATTTCAGACAAAAAGAGTCGAATATTTTAACGTCTAAGCTTTTTTTTAGTTCTTGTCTAAGGCTCTGGGGTATTCAAAACAAGTTGAATTTATGTTTTCTATGTAAGTATTCATCGTTTTCACTATCGTCACTACTTTCAAAAGGCTACCACCATCTTTCACTACATCTTTCGAGAACTATTCTCTCCATCCAGAGGATCCATTTGAAGGCTTGTAACCATTGGCTGATTGTTTATATGGTCGTACAGGTACAAGTCTATCGAAAATATAATGAAACTAGTTGAAAAAATTACCTGTTAAATCTATATCCGAATCTTTTTACAGTAAACCTCCGAAATAAGATCAAAAAACTTCCGAAAATTTTGTCCGAAACATTCAATATTCAAATTTTTTTACAGTTAATGTACACAAATAAATAGAGACTAGGCCACGCTTAGTGTAAACAACTTCGTTGTTATATGTTGTATCATGCAAGAGATTATATGTCATTTATAATAATAAGTGCGGTGAAGAAATGCAACAAAAAAGGTTTTCTTTAATAATTCTCTAATGATGTTAACTTTCGAAATGATTTGATTTATTGAAAGGTTAGTCACGATGAAAGGTAAATACTAAACTTTAAACGTTATCATTCATTGTGCTATGGTAACATAGCTTCTGGTAAACGCTCTCGTTTTCGTTATTGTGGGACATGTTGTTTAAAAGTGCGATACGTTGATTTGATAATATCAAAAACAAATTCTGCGAGTTAATCCGGATTTCCATCCTTTCGTTCGTTCTTCCAGTGTTACGTTACGGTATGTAAAAAAGTTGAATTCAGTTTAACCTTTTAACGTAGCGTACCGAATAGTTATGTAAGCCCAGGGTGTGCTATAATTATATATAGAGGAATTATAGCCCTCTCTGTGTAAGCCGTTACGCGTTACGCGTATTATAAGTGGAAATTCGGCTTTATGGATACAAGGGGAATTTTCACTAGGCGAAATCGTTCCCGCGAATTCTGAATGAAGCCATTACTACATTGATTGAAAGCGACGTCATATGACATGTGACGTCACTTTCAACCAATGTAATGGCTTCAATTAAAATTTGTGAAAACGAATTAGCCTAGTGTAAATCCACCTTAAATGCACATGTTTAGCAGGTGTTATGCAATAAACGCCTCTTTGAAGGGGCAAACTTCGTAGGAGAAATTATATTATACAGGTTATAGAGGGCGTTAAGATCAGGACCGTTTTTTAGCTTTGTCCTGTAGATATTTGTGAAAATCTATTTACAGTTTGTTCGAAATTAAATTCTATATTATTTCCTTCTAGACTTCTCTCAAAAGTGATTGATTATACACAATGAGTTTTGTTATCTTATTATCTTTTGTGAAAAATGGAGTTCGAACTCGCCGTCTATACGATGGTATGTGAATACCTATTTCGATGAGTATATTTTCTCAACTACCTTAACCCTACCAGCGCCTAAAAAATATTTTCGTATATATAGTATTGGAACAAAAAAATTACCTAAAAATTATTTATTTGCACCACCTTATTTCCAATGATGACGTCATTGAGATAATAATTATGCTAAAATGTAAATTATGTGTTGACCTAACTTTCTGGAAAGTTTCAACACTATAGCATGGTTTCATCATGTTTTATAGCAAGGGAGGAGGGTTATTTCCTTCGCGGCTTTACGGAGTCCTTAAAAGGCCCGGCCTGAATAGGGTTAAGGGAAGAAACAATTGCCAAATGACCCCAATCGCAATAATAAATTCCAGAAAATCTTAAAAATTTGATCTCCAAATCGCAATAATAAATTTCCGCGTTTTTTTCTTCCGCAAACATTTTCTTCTGTTATTTTAGAGAATGTTCACAGAAACAATCAAAGGATGAAAAAATTAATCTAGATGTAGTTTTTCAAGCTCACTGACTCATCCTTTATTTATCAAGTGTGAATAAACTACAGGACATCTGTGGAGGAGTGTTTTATATAGTATCAGCTTTGAAGCTGACAACTAACTATACTTAAAACACTTCTCCACAGGTGATGTCCGGCAGTTATGTTTAGACTTGTTTATTTTTAGCCAAATTTAACGATTTTAGCCTTTTTAAAAAGAGTTTGTTGTTGCGGAGATCCGAGTTTGCCGATAACTGAAAATATATTATGACGATAAATTTTCGAGAGGATTAATTCGCGAAAAAAAAAACATCTCGGTAAATTGTAATTTTTCAAATTTTATCTCATAAAATAAGCCTGGCTGCTCAAAATAACCACTGGTTGCGGGAAATATCTTATTGGAATGTAGCTTGTTGAATATCATTATTTTATATCCAATGTGATTGTGAAGAAGTTAATATATTAAGTTAATATCAAATACACAGGAGTTAATATAACTGCAGGTCATCACTGTGGAGGAGACATTTTTCAGAATATTTTCGGACAATTTCGGCTGAAAATATTCTGAAAAATCTCTCCTCCACAGTAATGACCTGCAGTTATTTTAACCCCTGAATACGTTGCCTCTATTTAATATTGCTATGTCCAAACCTTGTTTATAAATTTTGTTTTAATTCTTTACCATTGAAAGGTTACAAAGCGTTGGTACTCAAGTCACTGAAATGCTGATATGAATATGTTTAATCAAACTTGTATCTGCTACTGTATACTTGATGTATAATGATTATATAAACTTAAATGTCAACTCTGCCGTGGAGAACACACTGTATAGACATTTTAACAAACAATGAAAACGAAGCGTTTGTTGCTCAAAGTAGAACTTGTTTACTTCCAGTCACGACACAAAAAGGAAGTTATTACATTGCAACAAGCAACTAACGACTCGTTTTCAGTATTTTTGCAAAGGTCTGTTAAACTGTAAATTTACAACTTAATTCCATTTCTGAAAGTTCCAAGTATGTATTGTATTCCTCTTCTAATACTAGATACGTTCGTTGGATAGTTTATTATTTGGTAGCTAGAAATATTTGCAAGGAGGCTAGATTTCGTACCTCTAACTGTTTTCCTTTTTTTGTATTTGTAGATAATGTTAATGGGTAAATATGATCAGAATGTTGCAATACGATTCTTCTTGGCTATCTTCTTCTCGCTGATCATTTCGAAACGTGGCTATGACAAGAAATCGCTAAATCTATCTGGTGCTACTTTGGCGATTTTTGTTGGATTTTTCGTTACACTGGCAAATTATTCATTCTTCGCATGTTTGCTTACATTCTTTGTTACATCATCTTTGTTAACGAAATGCAAAAGTGAAAGAAAGAGGAAAATAGAAGAGAATTTTAAAGAAGGTAAAAATATCATTTTTGGTATGGCGTAATAGATGATGTCACTCAAACATTTATTTTGATTTTTACACGTTTCAGTTTTAATTTTTGAAATCTTCGCCAAAAATTGAATAAAAATTGAAAAAATACGTAATTTTTGAATAAAAGAACATGGCGTTTATTAAGTTTTCGAGTTTTAATAGGGGCGTTTATTAAACATTCGAAACTGAGAAAACAAACAAGCTCTTTGTTCGTATCGTATCTTTCATACTGCACTTTCATACAACATTGATATCATCATCGTAATTTTTTTTAATTTATTAAGGGCGTTTATCCAGGGGGCGTTTTCCGTAAGGGCATTTATTCAAGGGCGCGTTAACTATATGCTGGGCATTTATTCGAGTAAATACAGTAATTAGGAGATTTGAGAAAGGTCACAAACATAACTCAGTATTTCACTTTATAAGGAATAGTTACGCATATATCAAGTCTGATTATAACTGACGCACATCACCTGTGGAGGAGTGTTTTTTAAGTATAGTATAGTTTCAGCTTTAAATATACTGATCTGACTTGATGTCTTTTAATGAAACGATCTCTTCGTTATATCATATAGGTGGTCAACGAAATTGGAAGCAAGTGTTATGCAACGGTGGGATAGCACTCTTTATTTCTCTCCTATACATCAGTGAGGTAGGATTTTCAGAAAGGCCTATCAATTTTGCGAAGGATTACACAGCATCTGTATTAATCACAAGCTTAGTTGGTTCATTTGCTTGCTGCAATGGCGATACGTGGAGCTCAGAGATTGGAACAGTTTTCGGTTCCAGTACACCTCGCTTAATAACGACGTTACGAAAAGTACCAGTAGGTACGAATGGTGGCGTTTCTTTTGTTGGTTTGATTGCAAGTGCCATTGGTGGTTTGGTAATTGGTATGGCATTGTATTGTACTAATATTCTATTGATTAGAACTGATAATTATGTACAAGATTACCCTTCGCAACAACCAATCATATTGTTAGGAATATTTGCTGGATTGTTTGGTAGCTTATTGGATTCTTATTTGGGTGCCATCTTCCAGTTTTCTGGATTTTGTTCGTTGAGAAAGAAAATAGTTGTTAAAGAGAGTCCAACAACAAAGCATATATCTGGATCTGATATCTTAGACAACGACACAGTGAATTTTTTGTCTTCTCTTATAACTGCTATCATTACGCCAGTTGTTGGATATTACCTATGGCAATATGTTGAACGAATGTAGCTTTTTTTCTATTGTTTGTAATAACATAAATATATCGTATATCTATGGTAATATTCAGTATGTGGAACGAATGTTGAAGCTTTTGTATTCTTTGTAATGTCCAGTAGACCATATATTAAACTTTACGTTGTCTATTATTAAATATTTCTTATGTAACTTTTTTGTAAATTGCTAAGTGACTAATTACTACTTCGCGCAATATATTTATTTATAAGGGACTATAGTTTATTTTCTTTCTTATGGACGAGACCGTCTTGGATCTTATGTAAAAAAAAACCTGCTGTGTTTATGGCATCATTTAGAATGACCTAAATTTGATTAAAAATTGTACTTTCAATTTGTAAACATTGTAGTAGCATAACTTTGAAGAAGTTGTTGACACTGCGATAAAGACATGAAAATAATCCTCTTGCCATCAGCCAAAACCTCCATCGCAGCGCTTCTTACCTCTTGTCGTCTAAAGCGCTGGTATCGAGGTTGTAGAAATGTCTATGTTGCCAGTTATCACTATTGGGGAGAGATTTTTGAGGATATTTTCGGCAAATTTGGCTGAGAAATCTCTCCTCCACAGTTATATTAACCTCTGGATGTCTTACTTAGATAAATTTGTGCGTGGATTTAATTTAGGCAGTGGCGAATTTCTTTACAATTTCACTTGGATTATTTTCCGGAGTAAGAAGTTCCTGAACATTTTGTGTATTATTTAGTTTGGGGAATTAAATGTTCGCGAAAAATTCCTTGTTTGTACAAATTCTTGAAAATGAATGTTCGCAAAAGTTAATGTTCTTTCCATTTTTCTTCCGGAATTCGAGTCCTTTACTTCATGGTAAGTTATCGTGTAAGAGAGGCTAGTGGTTATACTCTTCATTCGTCCGTATGATCTAATATAAGCTATGGTTTTTAGATCGAGGCATTTACGGTTTTACAAACGATTACGACTCGGGACTGCTTATATTGGGGTGAAGAATTTCGAAAGAAATATATGTGATGTGGTAGATACTATAACAAATGAGTGAAATTTCGTTTTAAAAAGTTATTGTAGAAAGTGTCGTTTCTCATTTTTTCCCTTGAATCGCGCAATTTAATCTACGCGAAAAAATTAAATGTCCGCGAAAAGTAAAATTCTCCCAAATTTGCGAAATTAAAGCGTGGCGAAAAATAGCGTAAATGTAAATGTAAATTAATGGCGAGAAAAAAGGTATTAGAATTGACATTTGTTTTCTCCTATAGTTACGTCGCTTTTGGGGACTCAAACCTTATCACAACCTCGTTCCCAGGGCTTCAAACGTCAAGAGAGAAGAAGCCCTGGGAACGAGGTTGACCTTATCATTAAATCTATGATTTCATAACAATCAAATATTTTCGCGTATAAAACAAAAAATTAGTTTTCGGAGAATTTCGGTGGAAAAAAATCCGAACATTTTAAAATTATAACAATTTTGAAGGCTTTTAGATCATCAGCTGTGGCTTGAAGTTGTGATCAGAAAACAACTTTCGTAATATTTTTTGTATGGCTAAGATGAACGACAGTGACTTAAAGTTGAAAAAATCATTGGTCTCAGAAACATGCACAATATCAACAATAACAGTTCTCATATTTTGATGACGTCACAGGGGAGTTATTTTGTGTCTGTAAAAAATAATGGCAGCATTTTTAAAAAGTTTATCGAATGGTACCATTGATTTTACGAACATTTCATGTTGAATAAAAGATGCCCTTGTGACGTTGTCAAAATGTCAGAACTGTTATTTTTCAGTATGGTGCAAGTTTCTGAGATAGTACCAGTGATTTTCTCACTTCGTGTCCTGGATTGTCCTGGAACTTAAAAAGTGTTCTGGGAATGTCCTAGAATTTATTGTAAAATCTGAAATGTCCTGGATATTTTTTTATATAAAGACATCAATACAGTATTATATTTTAGATAGAATAAGCTAATTATTAACTCTGAATATTTTAATTAATTTTGCTATCTCTTAGTATACGTCAAAATTAATCATTTCACCATCATTTTTAACAACAGAAAAAAACTTGACACAGTAAAAAAGAATGACATCACAATTTCCTGATAATTTCATGAAATTTTTAAATTTTCCTGGAATGTTCTGGAGTTTGCAAATAAAATGTCTTGGAAAACTTGACAAATCTTTCCGGAATGACCTGGATTTGGTTTGCAAATTGGGGAGGGGTGATCAATCTTCAATGAGTACCTAAAAAATAAACGCTCACAAATTTGTGAAAAAGTGCTAACTTGGGATATTCGCTATTTCGAACGAAATATCTGGCCTCTTGCTCGTTCGAAATAGCGAACTTCTACTATAAATTTTATCATGAACAAAAAAATTCGACGGGAAGAATTTTCAGATTTTATTTGTCGGGAACTAATCGGTAATCGGCTTCTATGTTAAACACCTTGCTATATTTCGAAAATGGCATTTCAATGGCTGCTTTTTTTGTACATTCAATTGGCATATCGGTTTTCAACACGAAATAAGTATTTAATGATATATAATGTAGTTTCTGTCGAAGATTTGATAAAGCTGCAATCAAAATGGAATGGAACTGAGAATCTCCATCATTAAAACTGAAAATGAAGGTTATTTCGAACGATACACGGTTGCGGTATTCTTACCATTCAAACTGGCGCAACAATACTCAAATTGAAACAGCGTGTGTTCGTATTGAATGTGACAGCTGCAATTGAACAACATCTAAACTAATAAACATCATTTTCGGCATAATATTATACGTAACTGAGCGTCTTAGTAGCAGTTTACGCTTGTTTTACTAATTAATTATTAACAAGCACCGCTTTCAGTAACTCATGCGAAACATTGGAAATTAACTAAAAGAAATTGGCGAAGAAAATTAAGCACCCACTGGGAAAGAGTGTCATTCTATTGTCTCCAGAGTAAGTAGCTACTAATTATCACCTTTTAAGTTTTAACCGTCTCACTGGATATATTTTCCGTGTTACCTGTTCACCGCTCCATTGAGCGCCAATGTTTTTATTTCTACTACACTTCTAGCCGCGGCTTACAGACTGCCCTGCAGGCATACGACGTCGGATCAACGTTGAAACGACGTTGTTTCGATTTTCATCCTACGTCGTGTGCCCACTGGGTGTCTACATTCTCGAAAAACAATATATTGGCAGAATGAAACAATGGCTAAGGTAAAATTTAAAAAAAGATAAGACCGAGATTGCCTTTAAAGGTCTTTGCGAAACGAAGTCATTTTACGAAGAAATCCAATCAGTTTTGCTCATCTTGAACTCTTCTTGAACTCTTCTCACAAAGTAGCCATCATCACTCCCACCAATAGACACATCATCTTAAATCCATGATAGCTAAATAATGTCTCGGCAACGTCCAAAAAACCATCACTTTAATGTCTACAATCTACAAAGGAGACATTTTGTGAATTTTGACAAATTCTCGACGCCACAAGTGAAACAAGTGCGAAAAAACGAACACCGGAATTTATCGAGTAGACTTCAGGATCTTAGGTCTTTCTGCAAACTTGGTTGTTTCTAGTAGCCTAGCATAGTACCCAGACTTTTGGAACAAAATTCGATTTTTTGTGCTGTTGGGTTTAAAAAATTTAAGGCTTTTTGTCTAGGTTGAAATATTTTGCACGAAATTCACTTTGTCTCTTGTAATTATGACCAAAAAAATTTGGAGGCAACATATGTTAGCTTGACGACGCGTGCTGACAGGGAACAATTGTCGTTTTAACGTCTTTAGGAATAAAAGAAAAGGAACTTTTTATAGATCCTTCTCATATTAGTCATGATGTTAAAGGTACAAAATCACCCTGAGATGTTTTTTTTCAAATTTTCCCTTCTGTAGTCTAGGTGAAAGTTCATATTGTTACTAACATATTCTGAAGATTTAACTCCATAAGAATGAATATTAGTGGAGATATAATTGAT
>JAULBZ010005675.1:0-13174 GCA_032360805.1 Neoturris breviconis
GTTCAAAGTCAGCAAAATAACGTTAGAACAACGTTCATAGAACGTTGTTCTAACGTTATTTTTCTGACTTTGAACAGTTAATTACCGGCTAGGAAAGATTAGGATTGCCATATAAGATTGTCAATACTGTTCCCTCCCACTTTTCCAGTGAGAAAAATCTTGTTCCAAGTCCGCAACAAAGGCGATAGAACGGCGTTGAAAACATTGTTCCAGCTTTCTTACTGTTGACTTTGAACAAGATTTTGTCTGTGGGTTATTAATAACAAATGAGAGTATTGAGTAAACGATCATGAAATCGATCCCCTGCAGGCACACAACATCGGATCAAACGTCAAAACGACGTCGCAACATCGTTGTGCCGGCGTCTTTACTGTCTGCAGGGTATCCCATAGATACGCGACGTCAGTATGACGTCTTGTGCAACTGGAAATGTTGAGCTTTAAATACTATACCTTGCCGGCACGCGACGCCTTATCAAAGATGTCGTTTTGATAAGACGTCTCATGCCCTGAGTAACACGATTTTCGTTACGAGTGTACAACTAGAGAAGATTATGTTCTATAAATCTTAGTAAATTCACAGTACCGCCGACGCCGCGAATGCCAGAATGTCAGTTCACAGTATTACTGAAACTGCTAGGCTTATGTTCGTATATTGCGAATTTCCTAAATGGATAGATAAAATAATCAAATTTCTTATGTATATAGTATAATGTATCACAGTAGACACAACTTTCTATTTTAATAGCAAAGAATGGATTCATTTCATTCCTTTACAGTATCATATAAATGTATATCCTTTTTCTACACAGGGGGGAACAATTTGTTTATACATTTCAGATTATTTCAGATTATTGTTTTTATCTGGCTTTATGTTTAACTGATTCCTAAGTGGGTACTTTTCCTCACGAATCGCGCTTGCCCAGCCGGCACAAACCTGTTCAAAGTTAACAAAATAACGTTAGCTAATGGCTGGGTGATAGCTGCCCCAGTAGGTAAAAACTTACTCAACGTCCACTTTGAACAAATGTTTGTCTACTGGGTATTTTCTAAATTGGATGATATTAAGACGTACGACGTCGGATCAACGTAGTAACAATAACGTAGTTTTGACGTTGATCCGACGGCGTGTGCTTGCAGAACTAAGGTCAACAATATCGCAGTTGATAGGTTTCTTCGTATCGAAGAAACATCCTCCATATACACGCACCCGATATCGGATCAACGTCGAAACAACGTCAAAATGACGCCGTGCGTGATGTTGTTTCGAATTTGTTCCGACCTCGTGTGCCCTCCATAAAAGCTCTAGTAAAACGAGAATTTGTAACAATAACTAATATATTTTTCACATAATAATGTCAAGTTTCGTAGTTTAATGTTTTGTAATTTATCGAATGTACTTATCATATTTCTTATTAAAATCTTATAAAATTAACAAACAAATCAATTAAAAATATAAATAATTACCCTGCTAGCATTCGACGTCTAATCAACTTTGACGTCTAGAAGTCAAAATGACGTCTCTTCGAAGTTGATTTTTAGTTTTTTTATTATTTATTCAATTGTTTCGTTCTATAAAGTATTATTTTCGTTTTTGCCATTTAACGCATCGTGAAGATCAATTTATAGATACGTTTTGATTTCTTCTGTAATCATTGATACCCATGTTGTACGAGGTCTTCCTCTAGCTTTTCTATATCGTTCCATTACATAGCTAAGTGCTTGTCTAACTGGAGTGCTTTTATGCATTCTAGCTACTTTTCCAAACCAATTAAATCTTTTTAATCCTTTGTTTGTGCGTATACATCATCGTTTTTTATTATTTTTGACCATTTTACATTTAATATGAGTATTCTAATTAGTTTACGTTGAAATGCATTGATTTGTGTTTTCATGGATTTTGTGAGAGTCCATAACATAACGAAGTTGATTAGACTGGATACGTTATTTGCTAACCCAAGCCGATTGAGCTTTTTTTTCTATTTCACAGACTAATCCCAGTGGGAAAATACTTGTTCAATGTACATTACCAATCTCGTTTCCATGCTTTTTTGCTTTAATAAATTACCTATTAATAACCCTAACCCTTTTGCTAGGGTTATTAGGTCTACAATCTTGGACAAATATACTGTGGACAAGGTGAAATTTGTGCAAAAATTCCGAATTTCAAATTAGGCAAAAAGACTTTGATAAGCAATTTCGATAAGCAAGACGAACTGCACGGAATCGCTTTTATGCAAAGAGCCTGGGTACTAGGCTGCTAGAAGCAACAAAATTTGTCGAGTCTTAAGTCTACTCGGATAAACCCTTGAGATGAACCTCAAGGGACGTCTAGTAGTCATTTTCAGCACTTGCGTTTTGCGTGTGGCGTGTATTACTAGACGAAATTTGAAAAAAGTCTATATATAAATGTCTAAGATTGTAATCAGTAAACCCTAGTCGGTAATCCCTAGTATTAGGGCTTGTCAGTAAACCTAGGTAACCCAGTAATTTAAGTATCAACAAACAATTAAGCTTAATTACTTTACCAATTAACCTTAATTAGGAAACAGCAATTTACGACTTTTTACATAAAAAACATTCATAAGTTATTAATAAGCATTAGCAGGAGATTTATGCAATTTATTCAAAACTGTGAACTCCTCAGCGTGCTAGGTGCTGACAAAATGGTTGTCATGGCAACATCACCTTAGATATATAATTAAAAGTATAAAATTCGTATAACCAATAAAATTGTAGGATACATTTCAGTGCATTTCAACTCAAAAGATCTGCTACTTCCTAAAAAACTGCCCGGGGTGAAATCTATGCTGGATAGGAATATTAACCCTATTAGTAACTTTTAAACGGATGATGAAATACAACTACTGTTTGCACACTTAATCTGTAGTTTGAAATAAGTGAGCAACGCTTATTAATTTTAGGAAAACTTCCCAGCGTGTTAAGTCAACGAGCTTGCAATTGATTGGTTTCTTCGGTACGAATAAACCAATCAGTTGCAAGATCGTTGACTCAGCACTCTTCTCAGTCTTCCACTGGGAACGAATTTTGGAGATGGTCCCTAAGCGTCTTCTCCCGCTTATTTGATGCTCGTAAGAAGCAAACGGAGGTGTTCCGTTCTTAGATGTACAATCTCGGAAAATAATATTGTAGCCAACGTACAATTTTTTGCAAAAAGTCAAAATTTCAACATAGAGAAGAAGTCTATAATTTTGAGTAGTAAAAACGAATGATTCGAAAATTCGATTTTTTCAAAAAGCGTGGGTACTAGGCTGTTGAGAACAACAGAATTCGCAGAGTTTTCAAAAGATAAATCTCTAAATCCTAAGCCTGAAGTCTACTCGATAATCCTCCAGGAGCTTCTCGTGATCGTTTTCCGCATTTTGGTTTTACTTGTGCACATCGAAGTTTGTAAAATGTCTGATATTTTATTTCCGGGATTGTAGGCATTCTGATTGGGTATGTGAAGCTATTCTTACTTCCCAAAAATAAAAGTACAGCTGGGAATTTGACCTCTTTTTATGCTAACTATCGTCTCCTTGCTGGGGAAATTATCTGTTCTGAGCTGGTGTATCAAACTGTTTTTAAAGAAGCTAGAGTAGCTCTGACTGGGAATATGACCTGTTCTGAGCTGGTGTTTTAGTTGGAAATCGATATACGATTTTCAAGAGCTCTGGCTGGAGAGATTATCTGTTCTATGATAAGAAAAATCAGCTGGAAAATAGAGGTGTTCCCAAAGGAAAATGTGCGCACTAAGCCAGGAAAGTCTTACTCAGCTGGAAATATCAACTGTTCTTATACCAGTCTATTGTTCAGCTAGGAAAACGAGCTGTTTTGAAATGCATGCGTTATACTAGTAGTAATTACGAGATAAACCTCAGCTAGAGAATAAGAACACCTATTTCGCTGAACACTTCCCTGTGGTGCCAAGTAAAACCTTTCGACATTTAGTAATAAACAATATGTTTGTTTTTTAACTTATTTAGCCTCGATGTTTTAAGATTTTGTACGCCTGGGATCTTTGGTAGAATTGTCGGAAAAATACTATAAGTTATCACCCGAAAATTCGAAAAAATCCGATTTCTAAAAAATCAGAAGGTTTTGAGAAAGCAGATTAGTCATGTGACCAATTGTTTTTATTTGTGATTTTAAGGAACTTCACCAAGTTTTATGTAGCAACCATTACCCAAACACAAGTTATATCAAAATAATGATATGTACAATTTATATAGGATTTCTCATATAAAAATAGGTGGTTTTAAATTATGACCCATAATTAATAAATTATTTAATCGGCTAACAAATCTAACAAATTACCTGGAGTCGCATTGAAGTTACCGATTGTAAAGTATCAATGTTATCATAAATAATTAATTTCCACCCACCCCCTTCTTATGCATAATTATTCCTACCATACTCTGCATATTTGATACTGCAGAGTAAAATGATAGACGGGGGGCAGAATTCTCAAACCGTTTGAAGAAAATTAGAATCTAATTCTACAGTCTTTTCAACCTCGTTCCCAGGGCTTCTTCTCTCTTGACGTTCGTCAAGAGAGAAGAAGCCCTGGGAACGAGGTTACAGTCTTTTGTGTTCCCCAGGATTCGTGGGGAAGCACTTTCATTGGTTCAAAATAATTAAAAGCCTATCAATATAATTGGTTTAATTTTCAAATAGTCATCAAATTTCAAATATTGCACTGGTAAGTAATCCTAGGGGAGTTTTCTCAAACTGTTTCTTGTTCTATTTCACTCAAAAAATCAGGAACAATAGGAACACAGAGAGCAAAAAACTTATTCAAAGTCAGCAGTAACGACGCTAGAACAACGCCGAACGACGTTGTTCTAGCGTCTATACTATGGACATTGAACAAGTTTTTATCCACCTGAGACACCCTGCAGGCATACGTCGTCGTATTAATGTCGAAACAACGTCGCAACGGGATAAGAGGGGTAAAGGGATCAGTTTGGTTTCACCAGAATGCGTAATTCTTCACTATAAAACGCCAAAGAAACTGATCAAAACAAATAGATGCAAAATAATCAGCAAAACAATGCACTACATTGCAATCATCGGCATTTAAAAAACATCAAACAGTTTTATTGAATGTGTCAACACATGGTTAATAGTTTATCATATATAAGTTAACTAAAAACGTCTATTGGAACTGATTGAAAACCGTCTGAAATAATAATTTAATAGAAATAAGTATAACAACTTTTTGACGAGCATGACCCAGTGGGCAAAAACTTGTTCAAAGTCCGTAGTAAAGACGCTAGAACAACATGGCTCTGGCATATGTACTGCAAACCTATTATGAAGACATCATCAACGCAAAGCTGGTGGTATAAAAACTTATGTTCTTAAGTGAAAATCTTTTTTGGTAAAATCAAACAATAATAATATTTTTTTTTTTGCCACTTGGTTAATATTTGATTACTAAGGAAAGACTTTCCCTAGTTACCAAAAAGAAAATATTTTAACTACTTTTTTTAAAATAACCAAAATAAATTATAAGAAAACTCCTAAAATTTCTGGTCGTATAAATTATTTCTTTATAGAGTCATGAAATAAAGTACGTCAGGGAGCACATTGTCCCCGCCCTCCGATTCCCGCCCTCTAGGCCTAATACGGTTAGGAACCGTCTCAAAAATAAAATATATAGAGGAAAATACTGAGTTAATGATCTTATTCTCTTTTTAACCGTGACAAAAAAGTTGGTTTTGGAGCAAAAATTTGAGATGGTCACTTAAAGAGCTATCATTGTTTGGAGTAACCTCAAAATTATTGTTTGTAAGCACCAAAAGAGTAAACCGATCACCCGTACTTTCAGTGTTTCAATAGTCAATAGTCATTATCTTTTTCATGTTTTCGGGAGGTAATGATAGCAATTGTTTTAATAACATACCCTTAATTATTGATGGGAAAATTATAGGACAAATTTGAGAATGTCAGGATAGCATAATCAGTGGGCAAAAACTTGTTCAAAGTTGACAGTAAAAGACGATAGAACAACGTCGCTCGATGTTGTTCTAGCGTCTTTACTGCAGACTTTGAACGAATTATTGCCTAAAGGGAAGAGTGTTTTATGACACTGAAACTAATCACCTACAAATCAGTGGACAATTGCCTGTTCAAAGTCCGCAATGAAGTTCTAGCGTCTTTAATGCTGACTTTGAACAGGTTTTTGCTCACCATGAAGCTTGTTGGTCGGTAAACACCCTTGTTTTGTATTTTATTTTTTAGCTAAGTACTACAAGTTTTGATAAGAATAAAAGGAGAATAAAATTCATAACAAAACACATGATAGGATAATCTGCTACTATATAAATACAGTTAAGGTTTTACACATTTTACTCATTTGTGAGACCTCCATGGTGAGACACCAGTGGGCAAAAACCTGTTCAAAGTCAGTAGTAACGACTCTAGATCAACGTCTACTGATGTTGTTCTAGCGTCTTTACTGCTGACAATTTTATTTGCCTACTGGGTTATTATCGTATTAAACACCTTTTTGCAATATTCGGACATTTAAGCTCTATATCAGGTGTGGGTTATTATCTAAATGATATAACTGGAGACCACTTCTTTCAACACTCCTATAGAAACCATGGGCATATATGGACATTTTCTAATCGAAAAACGATCTCTAGATCAGGAGAACTTTTTCTGTATGCCAAAACAAACCTATACCCAAAATCTGCTTTTTTATGAAATAACTTGATTTTGAATACATTGAAATAATTATCCAAGATAAAATTGAATATTCAATAGGTGATATCTTGCAGCTGATTGGTTCTTTTACAGCAAAAGAACCAATCAGTTTCAAGACTAAAGTGTTACCAGACGGTGTTACTTAGATCACATTCCGTTTCTTTTAGCCCTATTAGTACCGGGGGAGAATTCCGTCCCTACCATATTGAGCCGTACAACTTTTTAACCACTTTAGCGATCCATGCTGAAACCTTCCAACAATTTGTAAAAATATATACTACACATCTGAACTTCATATCATCTTTTGATCAATATTTCTGGGTTATAACCTTAAACCACATATTTTAAAGTGGGAAATCCTTTGCAAATCATCAATTCGTTATTTTGACATAACTTGTGTTTGAATAATCCTTATAGCATAAAACTTGGTAAAGTTACTTAAAATCATGAAATAAATGTTTGACCACATGACGAATCTGTTTTCCGCGAAAATTTTGGTTTTTTGCAAGGTTTTCACTCAAAACCCGAAAACCATGTGAAACAACAAATGAAACTAAAACTTAAAAACAGAATTAGAAAAGCTTTTATAGAACTGTTTTAACCCTATTTGGGCCGTGGGTGGAAGGGGAAGTTTAAAATAGCCCCATTCTCATTCATATTCTTTTTCATAACTTTTGAACGAATGGCTTATATGATAAATTTTTATTATTATTTTTGGCTGAAAAACGTTTTGGTATGTAGTTTAAGAACGAAAAACTTTCACCTTTGCACCACCTGTTTTCCAAAGATGACGTCATCATGAAAATAATTGTGGTAAGTTTCAACACGGCATGGTTTCATCAAAAGTTTGAAGAAAAGCTATTTATTCCCCCCCCCCGTCCCGGCCGTACAGAACCCCCAAAAGACCCGGCCTGAATAGGGTTAATGGCATAGAAAACATGGTTTTTAAGAAAAATTACCTATGTTATATTATTTGTGGTGACGTCATCAGGAAAATGCTGACCTCATCAAAAAATATTGGTGCCAGTTTGTTCTTATTATTATGGACTATAATTGTGGAGGGTTTCATCTAAATACTACATGTGGTTCAATAGTTATGGAAGGGGAAGGGGGGAGGGGAGAATCCCCCTCAGTGTTACAGAACCTTAAAAATTCCAGTATTAATCATTAAAATATTTTTTGACAAATAACTTGAACAAAGAAGACACGGATCTGAATGCATGATAACCTTTGTTTGACGTCAAAAGTATTTCTTTTCGAAGCCGATTAGACGTCTAGGTTGACCTCTAGGGCCAACTGGAAGAGTACATTCCAAGTTCCATTTATATTCGATTAATCCCAATGAGCAATAACTTGTTCAAAGTTCGCAGTAAAGACGCTAGAACAACGTATTCAGCGCTGTTATATCGTCTTTACTGGAGACTTTGAACAAGTTCATTGTTTGATTTTTTAATAATAACATGGGGTTGTATTGAAAATTTAAACACAAAGAGGAGGCGCGTATTCGAGGGGGGCTTATTAATTTTTTTGCTATAAGAAGGTGGCTTATTTCAGGAGTAGTTCTTCAATTACCCACGGAGAAGTCCAAACAAGATAGCTGTGTAAAAAGAAAAACTACTCATCATACAATCTCGTTCCCAGGGCATCTTGCCTTTTCGAACACGGAAGAGCGGCGAAGAAACCGCTCTTTCGTGTTCAAAAAGGCAAGAAGCCCTGGGAACGAGGTTGCTCATTATATCCTCTGACGGGGAGGATAAACAAGTAGAGAGAGAAATAAGAAAAATATAATATGTTACACGAATCCATTAGGTCTGCCGTAGCAACCATTATGAAACACTTCAAAAATCCACATATAGATGTGAAATAGCATCAGTTTACGATTGATGTATTTTCTTGATTGCTACATTCCAATTTTCTGTTCTGTAAAGTATACGTTGGTATGTTATCATTTGTTCTGTATAATAAACGTTGCGGCATTATATATTAGGTATCAGAATATTTAGAAAGGATAGTTGTTAAGATTTGATATAATTAACACGATGTAAACATAGTATCGTACAAATGTGATTTACCATAGTTGCAAGAAATTAGCGTGACATAAGATTACTACCATTTTTACCATTTACGCTACGGCGTTATTTTAATCCCAGTGTTCATACAACGTCGAAAAAACGTTAAAACGACATTGTAACGTTGTTTTGATGTTGTTTAGACGTTGTTTCGACGTCGTGTGACGGTAGAGGTGCAGAAACAACGCAACGTCGTTTCGATGTTACTTCGACGTGGCTTCGACGTTGATCAGACGTCATGTGCCCACTGGGCACTGGTTGTCAGATAACATCAAGTCGTTTTCTCATGAATGGTTTCTGTAGCTTCCGAATCTTCAGTTAAATTTAACCGATTTTAGTTTTGTTAGAAATAACTTTTCATTTCAGAAAACGTTTCGTGCAGTGTCTCAATGTATTCTCTCATCATATTGCGTCTTTACGCGTCTTTACTCGTGTAAAACAAACCTAATCGCTGCTACGGCATCACCAAATCATTGTGTTTTAACTGCTTTAAAAGTAACATAGAAACCAGGTGGTGGAGAGCAAGAGATGAACTTCTGAACAATTGAATGAAATATATTGTGAATATAATTTTAAAATATTTATGTACATTCATATAGACGGTCGTTTTTATAAAGAATACAAAGCATTAAATTTATTAATTCTCTTGAAAAGCGCAGAGAAAGAAAGTTTTTCTTTTTTCACTATGTGAGAAATCTATTCGAAAAAAAGAGACATAACATTAATATATTGATCATTCCAAACACGTACCTCTGTTTCACTCCATCAGGGAATAAAATGAAGATGTTTTAATATATTCGTAGTTTGCCTAGGTTATCAAAGTTCAATTAGCGCAGCATGTTTTAACTATACATAAAATAAAAATAACATTCGTAATAAGAATAAGTAACCCCCCGAATGATCTAACCATAGTTGTGTTGAGTTTCAAATTATGACTTTTAGTGCGACATATGTTTATACGAGAATAGAAGAAGAAATAAGAAATAGAGCAAAAACCTTTAACTGATAACAGAAAGCGTCAAATTAGAAGAAGAAGCATTGTATATAATCCTAGTTTAACTTTAAAGCTTTTTAATGTATACTCATAATTCAATAGATACATCACGGTCGTTCGTAGTCGGAACAACATTGAATCATTGTTGCTTATGATTATAAGAAGTAGTTTGACCACCATGTGTCGGGGTGAAACATATTTCTTTTGATATTTACATTGTTGTTATATGTTGTTACATAATATTGGTTGGAATTTACCCAGTGGGCGAAAACTTGTTCAAAGTCCACAGTAATTACGCCAAAACAACGTCGAACGACGTTGTTCTAGCGTCTTTACTGTTGATTTTGAACAAGTTTTTGCCCACTGGGTATAGCGTCTAGGAATTCTTTTGAGTTGTCGGAGGAACATATTGAAATTGTACTAGCGCAGTATGAGATCGCTGCTTTGAATTATCAGTCACCAATAGAGAAATTTTCAAGGAAAATATATGCAGTTATAATAGAGGTTTTTAAAAAATCATCATAGCAGGCACATGAGAACGAAGCAATGTTGAAACAACCCATGCAAGCACATGACGTCGGATCAACGTCAAATCAACATCGAACAGGCTTTGACGATGTTTCGACGTTTATATTGTGTGTCCCTTTCGTACCTATTCTTAGTGTCCACTAGATCATCAGAATTGGGGGTGAATTTCGCCCCACTAGAGTGAAAATTCACGTGTAACCTACCCCTAGCAAAGTCTGTTTCTTTTATTGCAAACTTTTAAACACTCCCCTTAATTTTTATTGCACACCGGGGTGGAATTTCCCCCCGGCGAGCGTCACGTGTATACACCTTATGTAAGAACTTACTCCGGGGGTAAATTCAGTCCCGGGGTGAAACTTCAGGTGTAAAAAGTGTTTTACTCGAAATAGTGTTCTATTTGAAACGCATTCAGGTGTTAAGGTGTTGTATTATAGTATATACCACTGGCGATCAAACGGCCTCACCGCGCATGCTCAAGAAAAGAAGAATACTGCAATTCAAGCCTGAATATAACTGCCAAACATAACCTGTGGAGGAATATCTTTTGAGTATAGTGTCTAGAATTTTGCCATAACTTGTCAAAGAAAAAGCCATGGCATGCGCAAATCAATGACTTTTCTGAAGAGACACTAAAATTATGGCAATGAAAAAACTCATTAAAACATAATGAATAGACAATGGTTGTTAAAAAATTACGCAAAATCTAATGCACTGAAAATCCAATGAATATTTATATGAGAAATTTAGTGAAAATCGGAAAATAAAACAAGAATCGGGCAAAATCGGAATTTACGGCGAGGAACACAAATCAAAAAACACTCCTCTACAGGTGATATCCGGCAGTTATATTCAGGCTTGCAAATATGTTCCGATCATTTTTATTTTCGGACGACCTTATTTCCAGTTATATTATAGTTAGAATATTTCCACTATTTACCCTTTGAGGGGCTAATAAAAGTTCGAGGTTCTACGGAGACATTGTCTTTACTCCGGACTTTGAACAAGTTTTTGCCCACTGGGTAGATTATAGACAAGAGAATAATCGGTCTAAATAGGCAAATCAAAGATAAAAACGGAAGAAAAAAGCGGGAATCGGGCAAAATCGGAATTTACGGCAAGGTACCTAAAGCTAGACTTAGTAGACTGCATAGAAGGGAGAGATATATATCATGGGAAGGTGTTAAAAAATAGGGTTTTTCCTCCATATCTATCCAGTTGGTACGACGTCGGATCAATGTTGAAGCAACGTCGAAACGACGTGACGTGGTTTTGACGGTGGTCCGATGATGTGTACATGCTGGGTATATATCAGTATATATCGTTGTTATGATTGCGCTACTTGCGTAATTTCTTCCTGAAGTACTTGGAAATAAACATCGACTTTCCAATTAAAAAGCAATGAATATTTCATTAGTTTTTTATTGCTTCAAAAGCGACTAGGTAATCATTTTTATTTTACCATGTTGTTAGCTCTTCTAAATGTCATGCTATAAAAGCCATGACTTGCCAATGAAAAAGACAGATGTCATTGTAGTGCAATGTTTAGTCTAGCTTTAGACTCTCGGTAGGCAACCTGGAGAAGAGAGAACGGGAGGGGAAAAAAACAAGCGAAAAAACACGCTTTTTGACTTAAGTTCCGCGCTGTAAATTCCGATTTTGCCCGTTTTATCTTCTGATTTACTTCGATTAACCTACTTAGACCGACTATTCTCTATTCTATGCAATGAATTTTCACTAAATTTCCCATATAAATATTAATTGGATTTTTATTGCATTAGATTTTGCGCAATTGTTCAAAAACCAGTATCATCTCTTCAGAAAAGTCATTGGTTTGCCTTTCTTTTTCTTTGTCAAGTTATGAGAAATTTCTATTCAAAATTGATGAATCAGTTTTATGAATTTTTATTTTCATTGAATTTTCATTGGATATTTTTGCATTAAAGGCAAGGAATATTTTTCATTGCCTTCTCAATGCCTCTTCATTGTCATTTCATTGGTTGGTATACTCAACAAAATTCAATGCATATCTTTCATTGGTTTTTCACAGATTTATCATCGACTAAAAGTTATAATATAGGTAATGAATATTATTCATTAGATTTTCCATGGATTTTCATTGGATGACTAATATTTTTTTTAACTTAAGCAATGATTATTTTTCATTGGCCATTCATTGATTTTTCATTGGCTAAACGTATTGACGTAGACCATGCTTTTGTTCATTTCTTTCTCGTTGTGTGACATTATTTTGCTACCCAATGATTATTTATCATGGCAGTTTTACAACCTCGTTCCCAGGGCTTCTTGCCTTTTTAAAACACGTGTTTCGAAAAGGCAAGAAGCCCTGGGAACGAGGTTGGGCAGTTTTATTGGTAAATCATGGTCGATATTTAAAATATTTTTTAAGCAATGAATTTGTTAACATATTCATTGGTTTTTGTGAAACTCATTGTGGAAAGTCATTGTTTTTTCATTGGAAAGTCATTGTTCATTTTCCAGGGGGCGGTTGTCCGAAAGCCGATTAGTTTAATCCTCGATTAAATTGATTTTCACGTTGTCTGATTTGTAGAAAGTAGTTTTAACCCATGGTTAATCCTAGATTAGCGTTAATCGGCTTTCGAACAACTGGGCCCAGTAGTGCTACTAATTAATATCATTTATTTAAATCTCCTTTTTAACACGTGCAAATCATGGAGAAGACTGATTTCCTATACACTTTTTTTTGTTTAGCTAAATTCAATTCAAACAAATATTTTGTTAAGTTTTACATATTCTACAGGGTTTTAGAAGATTGGGTGGAGTAGGGTGGTAAACACATTGTTTATATATATAAAAATAATTAATTACGGTGTGCGTGGTAACTGGAATAG
>JAULBZ010005676.1:0-13174 GCA_032360805.1 Neoturris breviconis
AAATTATGCGGAATGTGAGTTATGAGTAAATTCTCAGGTACATGTACCTTGTTTTTGACAACTTTTTTTTGCTAATTCGCTATAAATTAAACAGAAATCATTGTCTGTTCATTGCTTTCCACTCTAAGAGTTCAAATAACAACTTTCTTTCATTATAAATCAATTTCATTTGATTTCTCGCTAATTACGCAATTATCGCAAAAAGACAATGAATATTTTGAAAAGAAAATGAAGCTCATACTCTGCATAATTTTTCCAAACATATATATATATATTCTTGGAAAGCCAATTAGGAGACCTATGTCCTTGCAAACTTTCAAGTATTCAGCATGGTTGGTTCTCAAGATAAGGTGGAGGAGTTATTTTGCCCCCCTCCCCCCTCGTTAAACTATGGACATACCGATACCCCGGTAAAACTAGGGTTAAGGTCAGTATTTTAAAGCTCTTTCACATAGTGTCCGAGTTTTTACTGAAAATAATGGAAAATTTTAAATTTTAATCCGAAACTCCCAATAAAATCTGAATCGGAAAATTTAAGAAAAACGGTTTATTATTTCCTCTAATAAGCGCACGCCTCAAATAACAGCCAACGCCCCCATAATCAAAACATGAATTTGTTCGGAAACGCGGACGATTATTTAGGATTTAATGCAAATTTTTTATACGGGACATTTTTTACAGTAATTGAGTTCATGTAAAATTCAAAGTGTGATTACTTTTCCTTCATGCTACTTAACTCGGTGTTCTTAGTTACATATGTGTTCTTGTCTATGTTGGGAATAAACACCGCCCTATATTAGCGCTATTTAAGTACTTAGTGCTAATGTCAAACTATTTTAATATACGCGCTAGGTCGCTTATTTTGTACGTTCGAAATTAAGGTTTTTAGATTCAAAACATTCGAAATTGTATAGTTTGACATTCGATAGACTCAATGAAAAGTGTTGTGTCAATGAGCTTGTAACGGATTGGTTTCTCTAAAAGATTTCAAAATAATTGAAATTGTGATTGGATACTTTCGATTAGGAAACCAATTCGATTGCAAGATTGATAACATTTCGTATTATTGTGATACGTTTCAGGTATTTACTGGCATATTTGTTGCGGAGATGGTGTTAAAGTTAGTTGCATTCTCACCATTTGGATATGTAAAAAGTAAATGGAATATCTTTGATGGTTTAGTTGTACTTATTAGTATTATTGATCTCGTTATTGAAATCGCTGATCAACAAAATAATGGAGATTTTACCATAGTCAGGTCCTTAAGATTGGTAAGACCTTTTTAATAACCACTCACAACACGGTGTCGGATCAACGTTGAAACAAAATTAAGGCGACGTTGGTTTAACAATAATTCATAGATAGATGGATAGATTTGATAATCTCCTGTCAAAGAATTAAAAAATTACTATCTTAGATAATTTTAACCCCATTTCTACTGGGCTTTTTAGGGCTCCCCCTTTTTATAACTTTTGATAGAACCATGCTGTAATTTTGCAGAATTATTTTTGTTATGACGTCATCACTTACGATGACGTAATTAAGGAAAATCAGGTAATGCAAAATTTTTAAGTTGAAATTCTTTTTTTCTCCGTAATTTGTCAGAATCTTTTTCAAGCCAAAATTATAATAAAAAAAAAAAGATCCTAAAATATTTTTTACAACCTGTCAAAAAATTGGTTACTAAGGGAGAATTATCCCTAGTTACCCAAAAATCTTTTTTGACAGGAGTGTCCCCCCAGTAGAAATAGGGTTAAAACGAAAAATATCCTAGGTGGTGAAAAAAGATTTTTTTTCTGCACCACCGTTTTTTTAAGAAAAATAATTCTACTGGAATGGTAATAATAATATGTGTTAACCCCTTCCTTTCTGAAAAGTTTAAACACTACAGCATGGTTTTGTCAAAAGTTATTCGGATGCAGGCTTTTTGGAAACTGATGGATTATTGAATTTTTACAGTATTCGTTTGGAGCATTTTTCTACTGTAGAAAGCTGATTTATATCAACAGAGTAGTCGCTATACCATATCTGTATTATTTTTTCTAGTTCCGAGTATTGAAGCTTGCGCAATCATGGTCCACAATGAGGTTGCTACTATCAGCAATCGGTAGGAGTTTAACTGCCTTGGGTAATTTAACACTCATACTTGGTATAATTGTTTATATGTTCGCGGTTATTGGAACGCATTTGTTTGGAGACAGTTACAAAGCCGAAAAGTTTCCAAACAACAAGGTATAATCAAGGTGGATTTCCACTAGGAAAAAAAGCCAAAAGAAAAAAGACATTCCATTGGTAGAAATCGACATCACATGCCGTGTGATGTCAATTTATGCCAACGAAATGTCTTCTTTTGGCTTTCGCAAGATATATTTCGCCAAGTGGATATCGAACCTTTATGCAAATGTTTCTAACGTTTATACTAATCAACCTAATCGACCTGTGAAAAACTACTGTTGAACCATATCCCACTGTGCAAAAACTCGAACGACGTTGTTCTAGCGTCTTTACTGCTAACTAAGAATAAGTGTTTACCCACTGAGATAACCCCACAAATGGAGTGTGTATTGCCATATATATGGCAGTGCACAGTCCGTATACATGTGTACGGATCTGTACTGAACAGTTTTTCATGTTGTGACTGAGTGAGTACATACTGGTCTAACAACATCCTTTTATTTCCAAAAAGGTTGACTGCCGAAGACTGCCGACTATTGTTTCGAAAGACTGAACATGGATTAAAGTAGCAGGCCATCTTTAACCGTTATAAATTCTGTCTCGTTAATCTAACCGATTTCCCGATTTTTAATGATTTTCTTTAGGATTTCTAGATTCAGCTTACAAAGCACTATATCACTTACAAATAATTTATCAGCAATATACTGGAAATCTTTTTTCATTTCAAACGTTGGGACAGACTACGGAATACAGTCTTGTTTATTCCAGTATATGTACTATTTGTGTTATCATGATTATTCTGGACCGTAATTGGTAGTCTTTCAGGCTGGCGTGTCCAGATAGACCTGATCGCAATATGAAGCGTTGGATGCTCAAAATAGGACTTGTTGCAATGCAATAACTTCCTTTTTGTACAGTCTCTGCACTAAAAAAGAAGTTATTGCATTGCGACAAGTTCTACTTTAGGCAGCCAACACCTCGTTTTCATGTATTTGTAAATAGGTTTATAAATTTGACTTGCCATAGGTACCTGATTGGAATTTCAGCAATTTTGGTCACTCTATCATGGTGATATTTCGTGTTTTATGTGGAGAATGGATTGAACCTTTATACGATTGCATGCAGACAACAGGAACATGGGCTATTGCATTCTTTATGCCAGCGTTGATCGTTGGCAATTTCTTAGTAAGTAAATACCCCAAACCATATTTAATCAGCCTCATACTACTGAATATAGTTTCTGTATTGCTCCCTATACCGATTTTGTATTACAAACAACAACAAACAGACCATATTCGGAGTTTTTGGAAACCGTATTTTGTATTCCTAAATACTTTTTTAATCAGCATTGGTCAGGAGTTAGTAGCAATGTTGCTTTAGTACTGATGTTGCTAAGTTTGTTGCTAAGCACATTTTAATAACGGACACGACAGGCCAGATAATATATACTTCTGTGAGTTTGTAGCACGTTATGGAACAAGATAGATCAAGTATTGACCACTAATTATAAAAATGTAGCTAGATATAAGGTATGTTTGATTTAGGTTTTGACACTAAACTCCATCGCAGAGTGTCATTAAAACAATGTTTTACATTGAAATATTTGAATACATGTTAATTTTAGTATTTGGTGTTGCTGGGCCATTACTAGTACTGTTACTTGACTGTTGGATGAAATTCAGTACTCTTGCTTATACACACGTTGCTTATAAAACAAAAAAACGTGTATTTTAATATTTAGGGCAATGTTTTTATGCTTTGGCTTTATAGGTCCTAAATTTGTTTCTTGCTTTACTACTCAATTCGTTCGCTGACCAAGCAATGGAAGAAGAACTAAAGAAAAAGAAAGTTATGAAATCAAAACTAAAATGGGTATCTAGCACAAGAAAACTAGCTAAGCTTCAACAAGCTTTCAAAGGACAAAAAATTGCACCTGGTGCTGGCGCTGGTACGTACAGTTTTAATATAAAGAAATTGTAAAGACGTCCGGATATGGATAATTGCCTTAACGCGATGTGATATACTACCGAATATGGATCCATACCGCTCCGTATATAGACCTTAGATTACAGTCCTTATTCGGAGCTGTATGGGTATAGTTGAAATATACCAACCGGCCATTACCTGTGGCGGAGGGATTCTTTTAGTATAGTGTTCAGGTTAACAGCTGAACACTATGCTTAAAAAAGTTCCTTCACGGGTGATGTCCGGCAGTTATATACGATAATCTTTTACGCTGGGAATCTAACTATCATATCGGATACCAAGCATTAGTACTTTGGTGACATCAGATCGAAACCCGTAAGCTGCAAACAGAAAGTCCCTTGTCGTCATTTTGACCATCTTGCGGTTTAGGTTTCTTTTCTTTACGATCGTTATAGAGACCAACACTAATTTAACAGAGATCTCCACGTAGTTAAGGAAGGTTTAACAATTGGTAAACGGAGTTGCTATAAATAGCTGGTAATACCGCTACTTGCAACATATATTATGATACAATTTATTTTGAATTACCACTTTCGTTTTGAGCAGATAAGCAAAATTAACTGGGTAAATGGTCCAAATCAATTACTACCAATGGAATGTGACGTTTTCACCTTATGCCAATCAGCTGTTGCAATGGTCGTACAAAAGCCGAATAAGAGTACGACTAAGTAGGAATAGGGATAAGTAAAGCTTGGGTTAAAGTGACTACTAGTCTTATATTATATAATCTCACTTTTTATAGGTAATCTGGCATGTATGGCAATAAAATACGTGTCCATAACAACATTGCCATGCCTTATGATATATCCCGCCTATCAACTTTTTAGCTACCTCACCGCTGTATTTTCTTGCCTTTTTCTATCGGATAAAGCCTAATTTGTTATATTTGATGTCTATAAACGTAATGGTAGGAGTAAATTGTGTTACCTGTAGCAATATTTCCAGATATTTATACTCCCTTATACTCCATTGTTGAACTTTAACTATGGAGGTCTGTAAGTTCCAATCTTTAATGAAGAGTAGAGATATTGATTTGCGTAGTAAATCTAAGATGTTCTCTTTAGGGAATGTTCTTTTACGAAGTACAACTTCAAAGGAATCGACAAAAAAAGTACGTATACTGTTGTTTGTGGGCATTGATAAGTCATTCAGAGTCGGAGGACAATGCATGTTCTATTATTAACTTTTAGACCCTTGCATACATTTACAAAGTGTAGGGAATATTTCGTACGTTTTTGTCCACATTTTATTTCATTGTCGTTCGAGGATAGGATAAGTGATAGATCGGTGGTACGCGGAACTACATATACCTCGCTCCTTTCTCAGGATCTACTTAGTTGAATTAGGTGAATGTTGGAAGTGACTGCAACTTCACCACATAAAATGTATTCCTTAACTGAAATGTTGTCAGCTGATGTCCAACAGAGTGCATTTTAATTCGATTGTTTTGTATTATAGGAAAATGATTTGTCTCAAACTACATTAGAGAATAAACATGCTTCAGCATCAAATATATCAGAACAAAGTAATATAGACTTAAACACTACGAACTCGTCATTAAAAGCAATTGTTGAAGGTAAAAGTGCACCAAATGGAACTTTAGGATCTAAAATAGGTTTTGCGTTATCACCCTCGCCATCGGTACATTCTAATGGAACAAATGCAGCAACAATTCCTAGCATGAACGCACTGCACAAGTTGGATCCGTTTTTTCCATCATTTTTATGTTGTTTATTTGGTAAGGAAATTAGTACCAAGAACACAGCAAATTGCTGTAGCAATTTCCGAGTTAAAGTGAAAGCATTGATTGAGAACAAGTGGTTTGATAACGGAATCTTAGTACTCATACTTGCTAGTAGTATAATATTGGTAAGAATTTTTGTATGCAACCCCCTGGAACACATAACATTTGACAGTAAGATTATAATTATTTTTCATGTAATTCAGGAAGTAAAATATTTAAGTGAGACTCAAAATTAAAGAAAGAAAATAATTCGGTATCTGGTAGTCCAGGCTCGTTTACACTGTCAATTCACACTATGTTAATGATATAATAGTCTCGAACAAAGATACTAATGTACCGCATAAAACACCGCGAATATGGTTCCGTATATTCCCATATATGGACTGTGTATTGCCATATATGGAAATAAACATTCCATATACGGGACTGTCCTTTTTATTCTTTTATGCTGCGATATCCTAATTTCAGATTATTTATTGACAACTTTCTGGGTAAAAACTTGTTTAAAGACTGAGGTGTCTGAGGTAAATGAAAAAAGCATGTAGACTATAGAACAATTGCAGTTAATAGAAAATATTACAAGCCTTCTGCCATGTCTCTTTGCATCATTTGTGTGGATAGTATTGACTTACGTTAACGTCTTATTTTCAGGTGTTTGAGGACATACACTTATCAAGTAAACCGGAGTTGAGTCAAGCCTTAGATATTTTAAATGTCATATTTTGTGTTATTTTCTTCTTGGAATTTGTTTTTAAAGTAATTGGTTTGGGAATATATGGATACGTTAAAAATCCATGGAATTGCTTAGATTTTCTTATTGTCCTGGTAAGTCCCTTTACTCTCTCACTTTCTAAATCTCCAGATGACATCTGGTGTGTCAGTTGTACTCCTACGACCATGATGTGACAATATGATTTACTCTGTGTAAAAACATATTCAACGTCCGCAATATTGACTCTAGAACAACGTCGTTCGGCGTTGTTCTAGTGTCATTACCTCGGACTTTGAACATGTTTTTGCCTACTGGGTATACTTCTAACATCGAGATAGACTACCCAATACGATGCCATATATCTCCATATTCGGACTAGGTATTGCCATATATGGTAATACACAGTCTGAATGCAGTGATATACTGGATCATCGAAAGTCTCTACAATTTAGAATGTACTTTGATAGACATATTCACAAAAACATGAAAATGGGGTGTTGGCTGCTCAAAGTAGAACTTGATACAATGCAATAACCTCCTTTTTGTACACTGCAGTCTACAAAAAGGAAGTTATTGCATTGGATCAAGTTCTACTTAGAGAATTCAACCCCTCGTTTTCATATATTTGTGAATAGGTCTATTAAATAAAGACACATTTCTGTTTAGGTTTCAATTATCAGTGTGATAAATGGTTATATGAACACCACCGATAGTTTTAAAACATTACGATCTCTCAGAACATTGCGTGCATTGAGACCGCTAAGAGCTGTCTCAAGATGGGATGGAATGAGGGCAAGTTGTTGTTGTTTAAATATACTATTAAAATATACAACACAACATTTTGTTAAAAGTAGTATATTAGTTAATACGTTTCATGAATTTATGGAACATTTTCAAACCTACGTCCACAACTCTTAATCCACCCCCTCCCTCAAAATCCGCTTATTAACTTTTAGAAAATAAACGATAGCGTAGAGCAGCCGCCTCGCTAAAAAGTCAAAATACATGTTAAAATTAACGCGAACCGCAAAACTTGAATAACATAACTAATCAAGGAGTCCCTAACAGTTGTCTGCTACACAAACCTTTGAGGTAGCGATACTAGTAAAGTACCATAGCTACCACATTTATCTAGTATAGAAATTCGCCAACCTCTCGCTTATTTCAACCCTTCAGCTTAATAAATTTGGAAGAATTTTTAACCTCCCAACCCCGCCACCCCACCCGCTTATTTAATACTACAGAATACTTGTAAATTCCGATTTTGATCGATTCCCGTTTTATTTTCTTAGACCCACTGTTCTCCCTGTCTAAGGTTTGTGTTCCTCCTCTGCCGTTTAAAATTTTGCTTGCAACAAAGGTGGTACTACACCGTCCACGCAACCCTTATGTACTTAAGCACTAGGGAAGAGATATTTTCCTCAGACAATAATCTTCAGTAATAATACTTATCTTCAGATTCCACTGGGTTGTTTATTTCAACTCTGCTCTTGTGGTTTTAGATTGTGGTCAACAGTTTATTGAAGGCAATCCCAAGTATTGGAAACGTCTTGCTTGTTTGTCTTGTATTCTGGCTCATATTCAGCATACTTGGTGTACAATTTTTTGGTGGGAAATTTTTCAAATGCGTTGATAGTAACGATATGCGGCTAAATGCAAGTATCATAGCAAATAAAACTCAATGTCTACTGGAAGGGTATAGATGGAAAAATTCGTATGTTAATTTTGACAATGCATTGAATGGATTCTTACCATTGTTTCAAGTAGCGACATTTGAAGGATGGATTGAAGTAATGAAAGATGCTGTGGATGCAACATCGGTAAGCGTTTATTTACATCATTAGACAGAATAAATCAACATCGAGTTGGATTTTTATGCCAAAAGCAGTAATCCATTGACTTGCAACTTGCAGACAATACGCTTTTGGGCAGTTAACCCTATAAGACACGGGCTTTTGGGTGTCTAATAACCCGGGGGTGGCACAATGTACCACACCCCAATATCGTTTAAACTACTGCTCCGTTTTAATTGAAACTTGGTCACAATACATTCCAGGTCCTCTACTATCTAAAAATGTAATAAATATTCGCATACATCATCATTTCATGCAGAATGTGAGTATCCAACCGCAGTACCCGTGAAAACCTGACTTAAAAGGCGAAAATAGAAATTTAGCTAAAACAATTAATTATATTGGTATATTTGCTGATTATGAGTGTTTATCAACTATTACATAATAAAAGGCCGTTGTAATGCTTCATAGAACAAAATAATACCGAATTTAGAAAAAAAAAAATCAAAATTTCTGCTGCCGAAAGTCAAAAGTGGTCTTGGGCCCGTTTCGACAAATATTTTGGAAAAAAATACAATATCGTGAAAATTCAACAAATGTGGGCCTAAATACGATTAGTGGGTCAGAAGTTATAAGGAAATAGGGTAAATAGAGTTAAGGTTGATTTCCTCTAGGCGAAAAAGCCAAAAGAAAATATTTCATTGGTAGAAATTGCCCGCACACGTCATGTGACGTCAATTTCTACGAATGGAATGTCTTTTCCTAGTGGAAATATTACATTACCAGCTCAAGTTATTATTGCCTTAAATCTTCTAGAAAACTTATTTTGAAGCGAATTTATGATTCTTCTTGTATTATATTTAGATCGATACACAACCAGAACACGAGAACAATTTCATTGCGTATTTTTACTTTGTTGTTTTCATCATCGTTGGCTCGTTCTTTATATTGAACTTATTCATATCGGTCATTATCGATAATTTCTATCGTTTAAAGAAACAATACGATGATTGTGGCACGATTGAGTTATTTCTAACGCAAGAACAAAAACAATGGTTTTCTACTGTAAAGAAAGCACTCACAAAGAAACCAAAACGAATAATACATAGACCACGGGTAATCCTTATTATTTACTTATTTTTAATCTACAATCGTGCTCATATAGGCCTCTGAATTTACATTGGCATTCCCTTTTTGTACAAAAGGGAAATTCGTGCAAAAATTCGGAATTTCAACTTTGACAAAAAGCCTTCAATTTTTACTAGTAAACTGTAAAATAAATAATATATTATTCAGTTTTCGATTACTGTTACTAAGCAACACGTTTTACGAAGAAAAGAATGTTAGTTGTTATTTTCCGCGCTTATGTTTTACTTGTGGTTTATATTACCCTTTAAAATTCACGAGTAGATCCGTTATTTATTAGGACGATTATAGTCTAAACCTTTTGAAAATGTTTTAGATTTAATGAATTTCTTGTTTTTTTCTATCAAAATGTCACAGGGTGTAGGAACTAGAAATGATTCAAAGTGCTTTGTAATAAAAAATAGAAAAGGATTATTTCCAGCATTTAAAAAAATGTTCAGAATCGGCAGTAAGTACGCTATAACAACGTTAAACGACGTTGACGTAGAACGGCGCTGTTCTAACGTCTTTAATGCGCACTCTGAACAAGGTTCTATGCAATGGTAAGCCATCCCCAAGCAGTATTATTGAATATTATATTTATCCTATTGTTGATTCTTTCACTATGCCAAAGATTGGCAGGAATTGGCATCACAACACATGATATGATTCGAATATTTCATGAAGTGGAAACAACCATAAATACCACTTTCTTTTTTCTAGAACTATTACCAAGCAAAACTATTTGATATAATACTGAGTCCAAAGTTTGAGACGTTTACAATGATTCTGATTTTAATAAATATTGTTATTATGATGTTTCAACATTATCAACAGACAGACGTTTACACGCGAACTTTATATTTTGTCAACATTGTCTTCACTGCCATCTTCACTATTGAACAGGCCCTACGTATCATTGCATTACGTCGACAGTACGTATGTGACAAGTGGAATGTATTTGATTTTATTATTGTTTTATTGTCACTTATTGGTAAGTTAGTTATACATTTTTATAAAGTCTTGCAGAAAAAAAGTATTTGGTTTCTATGACTTTTGACTTTGACTGTTTGGGTTTCTGCACGATAAATTTGCATTCCGTATATGAATTGTTTGTCTTATCGAAATTTTTGAAAATCAAAAGAGCTTGATTGTCACAGCATGGGTAATTGTTCTTTTGTCGATCATTCTGATATGCAAAGGATATTCTAAAATTTGTGATTTTAATTTTGCTTTAACTCCATTCAAGTTGGGTTTTTTGGAGCTCTGAAAAGCCGGATGGGGGGGGGGGGCACAAAGTGCCTCCCGCAATAACTTTTGATAGCACCCTGCTGTAGTGTCGTAACTTTTTAGAAAGTTAAGCTAGCACATAATTAACATTTTAGTGCAATAATATTCTTGATGACGTCATTACTGATGATGACATCATCATATTTAAACAGGTGTTGCAAAAATAAATACTTTTAGTTCCAACACTAAATATTATGTTAAATGTTACCCCCTAAGAATATGAAAAAGAACGAAAACATGACTGTAAAATCTTATAAATACCGGGTTTTCGTCGTCGATCGACGTTTTTCCGGGGTATTTACTACGGATTTTGAGCAAATTTATGACCACTGTATCTACATTTTTCCATGTCTTAGGAATCATTTTGGAATACATGGATGTTGTGTTAACCGTCACACCAAGTGTGCTTCGTGTTGCACGAGTTTTACGAATTGGTCGATTACTGCGTTATTTTAATAGTGCAAAAGGTATACGTCGTTTACTAGTGGCTCTAGTTATATCACTACCTGCCCTACTCAACATTGGTGCATTACTCTTCCTAATCCTATTCATTTATGCCATTATTGGAATGTCAAATTTTGGTTACGTTAAGAAACAAGGAGCGTTGAATGATGTTGTAAATTTCGAAACGTTCGGAAATAGCATGCTAGTATTATTTCGTCTTGCTACTTCCGCTGGTTGGAACGAAATCTTAGACAGTTTGATGATCCAAGAGCCAGATTGTGATTCAAAATATCAAGGTATACCTAATGGTAACTGTAGTACTCCATGGATTGCTGTTGTGTATTTAGTAACCTTTATTTTGATTACCTATCTTATTATTGTGAATATGTACATTGCTGTGATACTTGAGAATTTCAATCAAGCACATGAGCAAGAAGAGATTGGTATTACCGATGAAGATATTGAAATGTTCTATGCTGTATGGCAACTCTACGATCCACAGGCAACACAATATATTGAATTTGAAAAATTGCCATACTTAGTGGCAAATTTAGGATCACCTTTAGGTATGAACTTATTTGTGGTTTATGATTTATGTTGTCTGCACTAACATATTCTATCATACTCGGTTTATTTTTTGTTATCATGGTGACATGTAAACTTTCTACTTAGAAAGTCTAGGACGCGATTGGTTAGGTAGGAAGAATGAAATCCTAGGCTACTTTATTTTTGTCATAGCACTGTTTTTTGCTACCATCCAGCAGCGATTTTCGTCAAAATAATATTTTTGACCATAGAAAGGTTCCTAACATCAATGAGTATAAAAAGATTTTGTAATTAGATCGTAATTAGTTTGAATAATATTTAAAGAAATGATAACTTATATCCAGTCAGTCTAGAATTTGTTTAAAAGTTTCCAGTACAGACGCTAGAACATCGTTAGAGACTATCCAACTAATTTTGTAAATTAACTGATACACTTGAATCTGCATAGAACCGTCAAATACGTACCGAAGAAACCAATTTATTGCAAGATTTTTGACTCAGTAATTTCCTCTGTAGTTTCTATTTTTGAGACGCTCCCTTATCCATGATGTTATTGCATTGCAGCGTCTCATTTTCATTGTTTTGTGAAAAGATCTGTGCATACCCAGTGGAAAAACGTGTCCAAAGTCCGCAATAAATACGCTAGAACAACGTCGAACGATGTTATTCTAGCGTCTTTACTGCTGACTTTGAACAGGTCTTGCCCACTGGGTAATTTAGCATAAACTCTGTCATGACTTTCTGATATTAGAACACCCTAAATTTACGAAAAACGACACAAAAATGTATGTTAAAGTATTGAAAACACGGGCGTCTTTCAGGAAAATGTTAAGGTAGATTTCTACCAGGGAAAATGTCGCGCGAAAGATAAAGGAGAACATTCCATTGGTAGAAATTGACATAACAAGCCGTGGGATGTCAATTTCTATTAAAGAAATGTCTTCATTTGCCTTCGCGTGAAGCATTGCGTCTAGTGTAAATCTACCTTTAAAAAACATAATTATATGATAACAACCTTACTTAGTGCTTTGTTCCTATCTTTAGGTATACCGTTTCCTAATAAAGTAGCTGTTCATAATTTGGATCTTCCTATGAAAGAAGATGATAAGATTCATTGCATAGATGTATTGCAAGCTCTCCTAAAAAGAGTTGTAGGTAAGATTTAGGCAACACATTTTTTTTTTTTTTTTTTATACTTACAAATTTACAAAATTTGACAAAAAAATAAAAAAACAGACAAGACAATACTCTTGGTAACAAGATACAAGACTCTTGGTAACCGCACTAAAAAGATCTTTCAGTGTGGCACTGCATACATAAAACATATAAGTAAAATAATAAACAAAGTAAATTAATATA
>JAULBZ010005677.1:0-13173 GCA_032360805.1 Neoturris breviconis
TAAAAATACTGAAATGGAGACCAGCTAGAGAATAAGAACACCTATTTCTCAGAACACCTCCCATTGGCTGCTTCTGTACAAGCTCGTTGACTCAGTGCTCTTCTACGTAAATTTAACTTTTGACGTTCCCTAACTTCAACATAATATTTATCATTTGGTTCTAACCGGAGATTTGAAAAATTGATCCGCATGAAAAACTGTTAGAATTCTGGAGACTTCATTATATACTCAAGAACGGAAGGAGTTTGAGAGACGAGGATCACGGCATGAAATTTTAATCCCTCGATAAGCTAGAAGCAACGGTGTTCGATTTATAGCGTCACAAAGAAGTTGCGGTAAAAACATCAGTTTAAACACATAGTCTTGTGATTATGATTTGGTTTAACTTATTGTAACAAATTATAATTCTTCCTTTGCAGAATCTATGAGACGGAAATGACGAAAAGTTTGTTCATAATACATATCCTCCTATTTGGAGTGCTGGTTGCATCAGCAAAAGATGTAAAAATGGACAAGAAAGGTAATTCTTTCCTTCAGCGATTAAAAAATTGTTTAATTGATTTTGCTCTTCGAACCGATTAAATTAATTTAACGGCTGGTACGTTAATGTATAATATTAAAGTTAATCAATAGCTTTATTGTAGTATGATTCGTACCCTGCAAGCTCACGATATCGGATTAACGTAGACATTGATCCGATGCCGTGTGGCCACTGTAAAATTTTGAATCTCTGAGAATTTTTACAAGGTCCACCGAACCGGATATGAACCAGTCCTTGGAACCAGCGACCATGTAAAATTTTGTACGCCTTATTTCCTCGTTGTTCAAATACTAGACTAAAAAAATATACGTAATAGGAGCTAAAGATAACAAAAGCTGTGTTCACACATCCTAAAATAAAATAATATAAAAACTAATCATGTTCACACTGTCCATATTGTACAGCCACTGGGTCTAGAACTAAATGCTATAAACTTCTGTAAGTCGAATGGTTTACTGCAAAACTATATACTATCTGCTTTAAGTATTGTATCAAGAATTGATATTACTGTCGGTCATCATCTATGGAGGAGCCTATTTGTGTATAGTTTTAAGCTGGACACTCATCCACAGGTGATGTCTGACAGTTATTTCATGGCTTGCATGCTTATTTACCTAGAAGCTGAAGCTCTCTCATCATCGCCATACAACAAAGAATGGCAAGCCGAATTGAAAAGTTATCTACCTGTAGAAAATCTAACATTACTTGAACAAGATACAATAGGCGCTAAGAAAACTTCCATCAATAAACATTTAAACAGCACAGATGATATATCAGCTACTATGAACAAGCGAGATTCATTTCGATTTAAAAAATCGACCAATACTTCTAATAATGAAATAACAAAGAAAGACATTGTATTTCAAATCGACACTTATGATAATAATGATAAAAAGCTTAAACATCTTATAGCACAACGTCAGAACATTAATACACCTGGTGAAATAACTAACACTAACATCGGTAAGCCATATGGTGATAGTGATAACTACCAACCTATTGGGGATGGAGTATATCTAATACGTAGTGGATCTAAACCTCAACATAATAGTAAAGACTTAACAGTAAATGCAAAAATAAAAACAATTACAGCAAAGCTGCCAGATACTTCTAAAGCTTTAGGTAGTATCATGGGAAATTTAAATCAGGAAGATAATGATATTTTAGATGCTTCAAAGCGACATTCTGACGTTAATGCTCAATCAATTGCATTAGAAAATGCTATGGCAACATCGTCAGAAGTTGTTGGAAGCTCATCCAATCAGATTCCATCATCTGCAGATAATATTGAAGGTATACAACCAAAGGAATTAAATCTTATAAGCGATATACAAAATAACTTAAAAGCAGAAGATAAAAATGCTGACTTAAATATAAATGACCAAGCATATGCTGCGAATCGTAGCCCTTCTTTAGATTTTGATAATGGGCAAAGTGGACTTTTAAATATTGCTAAAGCTGTACAAGATTCTGATAAAGACTTTATAAGAGATAACCCATTAGCTATTGATCCAGAATCAAAACATGGAGCAGGTGCAAAAGAATTTATAAAAAACCAACTTGTTGATCCAGATGATGAAAATGTACCTACCGTACCAATGTATAAAAAGGATTTAACTGAAACAAAGGAAAAACACCGACCTGTATCATTTGCTTCGTCATTTGTAGATAGTGTGAATGCAGCCGATAAGAACATCCAAAATTTTGCCGCTGAGGATTCTAGTTTAGACAAACGAGCTAGAGATATTGTTAACTTTGCCGCAAACGAAGATGCTCATATTATGGTTGGTGGTAGTAGAAGTCGTAAGCCCAAACAACGCAAACGACGTAAACATAGACATCACAAAAGGCACAGAAACAGTCATCGTAAGTTAAATAATGTTTTAAAACACGATACTGATGATATCAACGAAGATGTACTACGTCAAATTCTCAATGCAAAGCATAAAGAAGATCAAAATCTAGAAGCAACAGATTCTGATGAAATGAAAAACATTATGGTGAAAGGTTCTGAGAAGGTGACACAAACAGATGATGGATCTGATACCGGATTCTTCATGGCAGATGAAAATGATATGGCAGCATTGAATAAGAAAACTGAGGACTTCGTTGCACACACTGTCAACGCATCATTTGTTGATATAATTGAATCTTCAGGCTCTAAGATTGCAAGCAAAAAGGATAATCTTACAAGCTCTGACAATAAGATCGCCTTAGCGTTAGGTGCATTAGAACCGGATGAACCTATCGTAGCAAATATAACAGATTATAGAATTCATCGGAAATTAACCGGAAAAAAACGTCATCAAGAAAAAGTTGCGGAGCAGAATATTGACAAGGACGATATCAAACTGTACGACACATTAAATAAAACAGTTTTAACAAAACTTAATCGTCACCATTCGGGATCTGTTTGGAAAGTTTCGAATAATAATAAACCTACCAAAGTGATAAATGTTGCTGGAAAGCCAGGTGTTCAAATTGATCTATATATAACTGGTAATAAAGGAAAAAAATATAAAAAGAAAATGAAAGTGCATAGAATCACACCAAAGGGAAATATTCAAGGTGTTGATATGAATGATATGAATGGTATTGAAGACGTTTCTTTAGATGAAGTTGTAAACAACCAAGAAAAACAAATGTTTGCTAACACGCCTACAAATGTATATGGTACTGACAAAACAAGTGTTGACGAGATACAAACCAATCATGTTGAAGGTATAGTATTTCTATTGCATGTTCCACTCAATGCTATTCCAGTAGCAATGTCAAATTTTTCACTTTCTTTTCTTAGGGAGAATATGCGTGTGTGGAGAGTAGACTTAAGTACTATAGTATGGACCCGTATAGCTCCGCATCCGGAATGTTTATAGCACTAGACAGTCCGGGTACGGAGCAGAACATGCCCATAAATATTAGTCTTTAACGATTTGGTTATTTTAACCGGTATTTGCAATATTTTATTATTTACCTTTCTCTATTCATAATATATATTTTTTGATTTTTTGTTAACAACCACCTTACAATTAAAGAAAACCCCAACAATCGTCAATCTCAGTCTTCCATTGTTAAATAGTGAACAATAAATTTAAATATTACATTTTAAAATACACCTAGGAAACATTCTCTTTCTCCTAGGTTCAACGCATATGCCTCGTTAAGGAAAACTGTTCCCAGTGGGCACGCGACGTCTTAACAACGTCGAAAAGACGTAGGGACGTCAAAAAGACGTCTTTTAGACTTTAATAAGACGCGCGTTTCGACAGGATTGGTTCCATATATATCTACGTAACAATGTTTATTGTTATTGTTGCTCGTTAGGTAATGAAGGCAAGCAAGGAGGTGATGTTAGTATACAAGATGCCATCAACAGCGAAGAATTAAAAACAGCAATGACTGCATCTGATTTAAAGGGATTGAATGACATAAAAAACGAATTGGATCTGCAAGATGCAAAAAATACTGTTGATTTTTTCAATCAACCTGATACTGCAAAATCATTAGCTCATCATATCGAAACAACAAATATGAAAGATTTAACTAAACAAATTAAAGAAGCTGAAACAGGTGTCGAGACAGAATCAGTTAGACCAAAAGGTGACGAAGATCCACAAAAAGTTAAAATTATCCTACATATCCCAGAAGCTATTGCCAAGCAAAAAGATCTAAAAACTCAAGAAACTATAACTTCAATAGCCGACCAAGCCAAAGCATTTTTATCGACAGATAAAACAGATCAAATAAATGCAGGTAAATTAAAAAAGAAAAAGAAAATGCAAGATAGAGTTGATGAAGCAACAATGGCAGCCGCTAAAAAAATTGAGGATTTCATTAAGCTGGAAGCTTCTAAAGAGGACGAAGAAGAAAAGGAAAATAATACAGGTGAAGCTTTGATCAACGGAAAGAAGCAAGTCTCATTGAAAGATAAAGATGAGACAAATACTGAAAATATTCTAAACGCATTACTTAAAGCAAGTAGCAGTCTGCATGATAATTCACCACGTCCAGCAAATAGTGCTGAAACTTTTACTAATACTGGTGATGAAATAACAAAGATTAAAGAAGAAAATCCTAAAGAAAACGAACCGGAAACTACTGCAGAAACAAAAGAAAAAGACAGCGCAAAAGCATTAGAAAATTTGAATGGATTAAAAGAGGAAACAAAAGGAGATTCTGTATTGTCTTTTCATTCCGCAGATAACCCTCATCCAACAGCACAATTGATGCAGAATTTTATTAAGACAACACACGATCAAGCACTAAGTAAAGAAACAGTAAAAACCACAGATGCATTATTACCAGTATTTTCCAGTAATCAAATGGGAACTTCTCAACTTCGGATCAATGGTGGAAAGGTAATTGGTGGTAATGTGCGGGGTGGAAATATCTTTGGTGGTGTAGTATCAGGGGGTGACGTTGCGGGAGGCGAAATCCGTGGCGGGATGGTTAAGGGCGGTACGTTTAAGAGTGGTTTGTTAATTGACGGCGAAGTAGATAATGGCGTAGTTGAAGGTGGAAAAATCAGGGGCGGTAAAATAGTAGGTGGTGATATTAAGTCTGGTATTATTGATGGTGGTGTAGTTAAGGGAGGCATTATTGAGGGTGGACATTTGATCAATGGGACTGTAGAGGGTGGTGATTTTAAAGGTGGTGAAATAAGGGGTGGTCGCTTGATATCTGGTGAAATGGATGGTGGCATTTTAAAGGATGGAACTATAAATGGTGGTGTTCTAAGGGGTGGCGTCATTGAAAGCGGAAGTTTAGATGGCGGAGTAATGTTTGCAGGAATATTAAGAGGAGGCGTTGTGAAATCGGGCATAATTAGAGGTGGAATAATTGATAAAGGCGTTATTGTACAAGATGCAGAAATTGGCCCAGGAGTTGAGATACATGATGGTATAGTGAAAGGCGGAAGAATATCTGTTAGTGCTGTACCACAAGTAACTGCAACACAAGAAGCAACATTTAATTCTCCCGTTCCTGAAACAATACATACTGATGAGAATCGTTCAAATATTATGTATACCTTAGAAGTATTACCAAAACCAACAGATACATTTAAAGCATCAGTTATTAAAAGCAATATAACACAAAAAGATTCACCTATGAGCATGAAAGTAATCGTTGAGAAGCAGCCTGTTATTGAAGATGAGACAAAAAACGAAACGAAAGGAAACGCATTTTTAGAAAAGTCATTGAGTTCTATGAATGGTCCTGCAAAGAACCCAACTCCACTACAACAACATGTAATCCACGAACCTGAACATGAACCTAAACATTCTCCAAAAAGACAAAACAACTACGAAAATACCGAACAACAAAAGAAGAAGCATTCTGCAGAATATACACTCCGAAAGAAACCTTCAGTGAGGGTGGGTAGTGTCCGAACTTCCCCTAATAATGCACATATACAACGATTATTGAATCAATTGGAGATTTCGGCAAAGAAGGCTGAATTGGAGCAAACGCAACAAGCAACAGCTAGGATGTATGCAAATTATGAAAAAAGGAGAAATGATCAAGGTAATTATGTAACTTAATTATTTTGTTTCTGGAGCAAATTAAGAAATGTTTTAACCACATAAGTATATTCCGAGAGACGTACATATGTTTTGGAGGTTTAAATATCCAAAGAGATATATGGTTGTTTCTTACTGTTTGCAAATTTCAGTTCTGTGTTACTTGTGATTTGGCCTAAATCCAGTACTGTTTCTTACAATGCCGTTTCTTATAAAAAAAACATATAGACAACTATCAAGGAACCCTAGTAAAACTTACGAGTTATATGAATCTTTTTGCCATATCCAGGGGAAGTATGAAAACAAACTCATAATTCATGGGTATATTACTAAATATAAATAAGATATTGGAACCATGGAATAACCCAGTGGGCACACGACGTTGCAACGACGTCGCAATATTATTTCGACGTTGATCCGACGTCGTGTACCTAATGATTGTCGAATACATTTCCCTATATCTCCATATGTGGACTTTTTATCTCCATATATGGTAATACACACTCCATATATGATAATACACAGTCCATATATGGTAAAACACAGTCCATATACGGAGATATACGGGATCGTATTCGATAATATTTGGCGCTGCTGTGATACATCTAGTGGAGATCCACCTAATCGCACTATAAAAATGAATGACTTAGATATCGGGATATCGGGATATCGGGATAGGGCTTTCATGTACGCAGAAGATTTGATGGTAACATTTATGACATCTAGGAAAGACGTAAGAACTGTAAGAACTGTGTGCATAACCCTTTTTGAAACTTAGAAAAATATGACAATTATAACACTATTATAGCATCAGCTACGGAAGATAGACCTATAGCACATTGGGAATTATCACAATCCAAAAACAACATCATCAAAGGGAATCCAGGTCCTGAATTGCGTGTATCAGGTGGTGTTCGAATTCATAATGGACATGCAATATTAGATGGCATTAATGGATACATGGATGCTGGTGATTATCGAGGAGAGTGTTTCAGTGGTATGTGATAACTTCTTACCCAGTCAACTTGTTGAAAGTCCGAAGTAAGGACGCTAGAACAACGACTTCAAACGTATCTAAATTAAAAGAAACAATTGCAGCGTTCCTATTGCGGCACATGCGTGCTATTAATCAGTAATTTTATCTGTCTTAAACAAAATTGATTGCCTCCTATGAACTTTAATTGAATTTTAAACATTTTGGTATATTTTTTGTGGGATGGGGGTGCGTTGCATTAAATTCAATTGTTTTTAAACAATTCAAGTAGGCGTTTCATTCTATTGAAGTTTTTAGAGCTACGTTGTTCTAACGTCTTTACCTTGGACTGTGAACAAGTTTTTATACGCTGGATATACTAGCTACGCAACCAGTATGTTCCATATTCTTGTCAAGAAAAACCCGTAAACTTACACGAGTAAAAAAGACCCCAGGCCAAGTATGGTTAATACTATAATCAATCCTATTAACACTAGTGGTTTGGAAATGTCATTTTGAACATTTTTCATTATTGATGACGTCATAGCAGGTATTATTGACGTCATCAAATTTTTTTGGTCAAGGTGTTTGTATTGAGTTCTATAAGTCTACGAAGTTTTATGTCATAAGCATTAGCGGTTCAGAAAAAAATGGCCGTGGACACTCCCCACTCCCCCCTCCCCAGGGCTACAGCAGCCACAAAAAAACCTAAGTGTTAATAGGGTTAAAGCTGCGATTCATGTCAAGATTCAATATATGCAATTCCTTTTAATTCGTAGATCCTGAAGCATGCGACAATGGATTTACCATACAAATGACATTAAAAATATATCGTGATAGTGTCTTTAATACAAGCCGTATGTTTATAATCGATTCTGGAGCTTGGAGCAAAGATTCGCGTGGCATCAGTGTATATGTAAGTGATGGTAGAATAGGTGGGATGGTGGTCACTCGTGATGAAATATGGTGCATTCATAAAATATTAGAGCCGTATATTGGGAAATGGATGTCCATAACCATTACTTGGAGACAGGATAAAGGTAATTTACACAGACTGAAAGACTACTGAATACGGACCTGTATAACTCCGTATTTGAACTGAGAATTGTCGTATATGGCAATACACAGTCCGAATGCGGAGTTCTACGGAGCTATATAGGTCCGTATTCAGTAGTCTTTTACGCTGTGTTATACTCTCCTATTCATGATTTACTGATATTTATGTTTATATTTTTGTACTTTAGTCCAGTTGGAAATTTTTATACTCTCTTGAGACAAACTACAGTTAAAACCTTGTATTGCGACGAGCTTGCAGAGGACTTGCAAAGGTTCTAATTACTAAAAGTTCGAACTGTATAATGTTTTTATCTGCGTTTCAGATATTGTTTCTGCAATTCTTGTCTCGTTTTTTTCCTAAGAGCAAAGTAGCTCCATCTAATACTCAGTTTATTTGTAATAACGTAACGCGGGGTAACTAAGACCAATGTTTTACGTTTATCTATAGTGGTTAGCTAACGTACTTGATAAACAGAATAAAGAGGCACTTACTGTTGTAGATACGCCATGAAAACATGAAAACTGTCCGTTTATTGTTTATAGTACTGTAGCTTATAAATGAATGGACTTCTAAAGTGCTACTGCTACACTGACTTCTAAAGCTATTGATTAAACTTCGGTATGATATGCAGAAGATTTATCCTTTCTTTAGGTTTACAATTACATATTAATTGTGATTTATTCGACCAATCACTTCCCCATTCTGCGTCTGAATGTGATCAATGTACAACTAAAGGTGGATGTCATAAAACAGATGTTGCAACAAGATTAATGTTTGGTAGGCCTAATAAAGGACCACATTTTAAAGTCATTCATATGGCGGTTGGAGAAATTACACTTTATGAGAGATATTCAGACAAAAATGAAGTGAAACAAATATGTGGATCTAAAGGTACGTCATTTGTTAACCCTATTTAGTATGAGGTGGGCACAAAGTGCGCTCCTGTCATACATTTTGTCATAACTTCTGAACAAATGGCTAATGACTAGGCATTTTCTCTTAGCAACAAAACTTTTGACAGGTGGTAAAATATTTTTCAAAAAAAAAATAATTCTTTCATATTTTTGCTTAAAAAACGTTTCGGCAAATAGTCTTGAAAAAAAGATTTTTGACCTGTTTTTTTGCACCACCTGTTTTGGTTACGATGACGCCATCATAAGTATTGACGTCATCAAATAAATAATTATGTCGAAGAGTTATTATTGTGTTGCACTACCTTTCTGAAAACTTTAATACCACAGCATGTTCCCATCAAAAAGTCTGGAACTAGTTTTTTTCGACTACATCAGTCAAAAATGGCCGTGGTCACAGGGCAACTGCAATGACCACTACATTTTATTTCCCACAAAGACGTTTGTATTGTGACAGACTTGTGAAATGTCAGTCGTTTTGATGCACCATAAAGAAAGTTATTAATAAAAAGCGCAAGGTATGGCATTTTAGCCCCCTTCCCCCAGATAAAATAGGGCTAAACCTCTATTGGTTAATAATCCTATTCACAAATATCAAAAAACGAGGCGTTGGTCGCTCAAAGTAAACTTGTTGTAATTCATAACTAAGCTATAGTTATTATATTGCAACAAGTTTACACTTTGAGCAGAGACAAGTCACTATTTTTTGAAAAGGACTTTTGCAGCAAATGAACCATTAACTCTAGCAAATTAAATTATCTTTCAGAAAATCCTCCCAAAGAGTCAGCAGTTGCCTCAATTATTCAGACGCCATCAAAGGCTGCAGCACTCGTATCATTCTTGAAGCATCGTCAACAAACCGATGAAGAAGGTGGATACTCTTGGCCAACACCATCTACATTAAATGCAAGAAAAATACAAGAAGGTAAAGTAAGTCAATTGAAAAAAACACATAATGATGGAGATGATGATGACAATGAAAATCCATGGCCAACACCAGGCCGTTTAGCGCGACCATCTAAGATCAAGCCTACTCCAACAAGTCGGAAAACATTAGTTGACCCAAATACTGACCGAAGATCTGCAGTTCATGGTAAGTTTTCACTTCTTAACATTCTGTCAGAGAGTACTTTCAATAACACTGCTTTATTTTTAGGTAATATTTAGTTAAAACTCTCAAAATATTTTTGTTTAACCTATGACTGATATTCTAAGTAATCGTAGTTTCCTACAATTCCCGTAAGCGTCGTTTCCCATAATTTCCCTATAATCATTGTTTTATAGGCGCGAACCACGTCAACTTCTTTGCATATAAATTTAGGAGAAATTTGCTTTTATTTCTTGAAATCGTCTATTTTGCAGTCTGCTCCAAATCATAGTAACGTAATTTTGACACTATATTCAGGAAACGCCTAGGGCGTATATCAGAGGTAATACATACCATATGATCCCAGTGGGGAAAGACTTGTTGAAATATGTTCTAGCGCCTTTACTTCGGACTCTAGAAGGTTATTGTGCAGTGCGATGCATTCTCAATCTTGATCAAAATGATATCAATGGAATTGTTTTTTTAGATAACAGATTAGACGGTGGTTACGCTTCCTGGATGGAGTGGTCACCGTGCAGTCAATCATGTGGTAAAGGAGTACAAATATCTGTTCGGTATTGTACTAACCCATCGCCTAAGATTGGTGGAAAAGATTGTTATCATATTGGACCTCCTAGAAAATTCAGATCTTGCGTAGAAAATGACTGTCCTAGTAAGTATTTCGATTAGAGTTTTATGATTCTCAATGTTAGAGAGGTAAACAATTCATATTAATGTTAACATAAAAAATTGTGGAGATTGAAAAATGTGAACAACATTTGGAGCAATCTCATGCAATGTATGATATCGCAAAAGTTTATCTCAATGCCTCTTTAGCTCATTTGTTAGGATGTCTGATGACAGTACGAGCAAAATGTTATGGCCGGAAATTTAGTTTTGTCTTACAGTCGAACCTGTCTATGACGGACAACGCTGTATAGTGGAGGACTCTCTATAGTGGATACTTTCTCAAGATCTCGATTGAAAAAGCTATATTTGACGAGCAGGTCTCCTTTATGGACACTTTATTCAGCCCCAATGGTGTCCGCTAGCTATATACGTGTAACTATAGTAGTGTCAATTGCAGTTTCATAGAACAACGTTATTCGACTTTACTTTGGACTTTTAACAATTTTTTGCGATGGGATGATGAAGTGGTAAGTGCTTTTGTTTCTACCATGAGAGTAGAAGAGTGTGCAGGTTATTTCCCAGATCAAGAAAACCTATTTCCCCAGCATGTTGTTACTCATTTTACCGACCAGATATGGATGGGACCATCAACCATGATACCTTCGGTAAGCGTTCTGGTGACGTTAGTTAGAAGGTGCATTTTAATTAATAATCAATGTTCTTTCATAGTTACCAAAGAAGCACCATTTAATGATAATGAATATGGTACAAAAAAATCATCAGTCCCTGATCAGCAAATGGAACCAATGATCATTGTAAATGGACAACAAAAGTCCTTACAAGAACTGGTAAGTTATAAAGGAGAAAAATATGATATAATTATAAATACAGATGTCTAGTTGCATCCTTAATGATAGTTTTGAAAGTTTCGTGGAATAGACACAACGTGAAAGCCTACCGAATACGGTCCCATATTTCTCTGTTTTCGGATTATTATTATTATTGTCACTTTCTTTACATGGGTGTATTGGTATATTGCTGTGTAAGTTATACCATATTTGGTAGACTTCCACGCTGTAAGCTTTTAGGGTATTTCAACTGCTAATAGTATATAGTCTATTGGTAAAGATTATTTAGAGTATCTTAAGATCTTTTATCATACTCTGACACAGCGATTAGGGTATCCTGAAGAATAGGTACTTTCTATAAGCTTTTAGGTTATTTATTGTACAAGATGTTCAGAATACTTTTTATGGTACACACATTCAAAATCCGCCAAAGCATCTGCTCTATAGAACTATCAAAATATCCTTCAGGATATCCTAAGAGCTAACCTGCAAAAGATTTAAAGCTATCAATGTAGTTTTAAAATAAGTTAATGAACTTTACTGTAAGCAGGTACACGCAATTCTATAAGTTAGAAGTCAACAAATTTAGATTCATGGGAACCAACAGATCCAACGTATATGTCATTCAAATAAGATGTAGAAATATCAAGTAAAGACATTTCAACTCAGATTTTCCGAACTTTTAAGGGATTGACAGAATAGTTTGGAAAATCAGAAAATTTGAAAAATACCCTTTACGTATTCCCATCAATATTTTATCCGTTTCAAATGTTATTATTAACTAAGTAAACGGTATTCCTTTATGAAAACACTTTCCAATTTATCGTGGCCGTCGTAATCAGCTAAAACGAACATTGCAAGTAGAATATAGTAGAATATAGTAGAATGAAGATACTGGTGGAACAAAACTGCTAGTTGTACTCCATTCCCATCCCCAATACTTTATTCTAAAAACTATAAATCATCTGTTCTGTTCTGTCTATTTTAGGAAACAGCATTTGAGCAGCTGAAACACCGAAGGAAGTAATGCCACTAACCAATCTTCGTCAACTCTCATCTTCAGCATGCGGCGTCTAATTAAAGTTGACAAGATGTAATTTTGATACCCAGACTGTTGCAACAAAGTGATTCCCTGCCGGCATATGGTTTGTTCTTGAGATGTAATTTCACATTCAGATACAAAACATGTTGTTAAATCATCAAGGGAAGAGTTAATTGAATTAATTTCACAATTATACATAAACATTAATAAAAATTACTTCCCTACCAGAATGAAGGAATTTCAAGACTTACAATGGATACGTCCATTGAATCAAAATAAATAAGCCGTCGTTATGACGTCAAAAAAATGTCATACTTTACGCTTTTAGATCTTAGAGAGACCGTTCGATATTATTTATAATTTCGTAAACATCACTTACCTGTAGTTCTTCTATGTTTGACTCTTTTATGTCGGTCATAACCAGTTAGTACTAATTTTATCAACTAAAGTCTCCTTTAATACTTGCGTTTAACCCTATTCAGGCCGGGCTTTTTGGGGCTCTGACTAGCTTTGTGGGGGGGGGGGGGGGGGGGGGGGGGGGGGGGGGGGGGGGGGGGGGGGG
>JAULBZ010005678.1:0-13173 GCA_032360805.1 Neoturris breviconis
ATCTTGTTTGACAAACATTTTCTGTTTTCAGAGAAAAGAATTGCTTGTTTTGCCACTTCTTGACATTTTTAGACTCTAAATGTTTTTCAGTATATTCAGTGTTAAATAAATAGAAATTCAGTTTTTGATGAAAGCGCGCTCCCTGAAAGTTCTATTTTATGTTCAAAATTGATCTTATTGAAATTCACCAAAAATAGATTTTTGTACGAAAGCTTGTTTGTGCTTATATTATGTCAAACCAAAGTCAAAAGAACGTCAATTTTCCTCCTTGTGTGACTTGGTCCTAAAGTCCTTAAGACAAAGAAATTAGAAAAACCATCTGACAAATGTCTGTCTTAGATATTAACAATTGCGCGAAAAACGCCACAAGACAAAATACAGGAAATAATACAGAAGTTAGACATCCCAAAAGCAATACAATGTTCAATGAACACGACAGATATTAACTGTATCTTCTTTCGACGTATGTATGACCAGGGACTGTATCTTCTTTCGACGTATATATGACCAAGGACTGCATGTGAAGTGCGTATTATGGTATATTTTTAAAATTTTCGTTCCTGGGGCTTCTTGCCTTTTTGCTCTCAGTACTTTCAAAAGGCAAGAAGCCCCGGGAAGGAAATTGAAGAAAAAAAAAGTCTCTTTATAAATTCTTAAATATATTTAATATATGAGTCTACTCTAGAATAAGTACAACGATTTTCACAGACGGAATTATTACTTGATCTATTGTAAAGGTTGAAAAAAGAAGACATTCTATTGGTAGAAACTCGATATGTGATCTCAATTTCTACCAATCTAATGTCTTATTCTGGCTTTCGCGTGGAATTTTCCGCCGCATGGAAATCAACCTTAAAAGAAATGTAACTTTGTCGAAACGATCGAAGCATGTCGAAATAATCATGCGTTAACGAACTAAAAATAAACCGGTTTCTTTGATACGAAGAAATCAATCTTTTTTACGAGATCGATCACTCAATACTACATTAACTGTAGGAATTATTGTTTATGAAGATGTTTTTGTTTATCGTATCCTGTAACTACTGAAGCATTGTGAATAACCCAGTACTAAAAATAATTTCTCTTTTCACCCTTCTCATTGTTAGTCATTTATGCAAATTTTCAGAGCTATACCACGTGATCTTCAAAACTTACTGGCTGTTTCTCGAAACTACCTTTCAAATTGCCTATTAAATCTTTATAAAATTAAAATACAAACATTAATAACCCATTCAATATTCATCATATAGGCTTCAAACTTTCAGCAATGGCTAATTGCATCATTATCTTTGGTGACGTCATGACGGATATTTTGGCATTTTTGCTAAGTTTGGCACCCTATTTCGGCAAAACTACATCATTTTTTGAAAACTCGGAAGGTATATTGAAAAACGCCGTATTGCTTTTCTAAATCTCCAATCAGAACGCAAAAATCAGCTTTAGAACAAAAGTAATGGACTTGGAAAGAATGCACTTTTCAAAAAATCATAGTGAGGAGTGAAAAAAATATCAGAAAAAAATGATGACGTCAATAAAAAAAAAATACTTGAAAATATTTATTAGATGTTGACATGGCAGTAGATTCAGCTAATCCGGAGATCTCAAGGGGGAGGAAAGCGCGGAATCCGCCCCGCCCCGACCATTTCAACCCATCCCAAATAGGGTTAAATTTAAATTTCTTCGTACGCAAAATGAAATGTTTGCGAGATTTATTTTTGTCAATTCGCGAAATCAAATCTTCGCGAACATACAGTGGAACCTCTCTATAGCGGACACCATCGGGAATAAAAAAGAAGTGTCCTCTATAAGGAGGTGTTAATGAGAGTTTGACCAGGATCTGTTCTTGCAAAAAGTGTCCGCTACGAGGACGTGTCCGCTATATGGGATGTCCGCTATTGAGAGGTTCCACTGCATCTACATTTAATGTATTCTCTGAAACTAAAACTATTAATTTGAGACGGTCCTTAACGCTGCCTCTATAAACGATGTTGACAGCAAGCACATGACGCCAAAGTAACGTCGTGAAATAAATGTCGTGAAAATTCGTGTACTTATTGATCATCGATAATGTGCTATAAGCATCTTCATTCCCAGTTTCTCTTAAAAAAAACCTGGGAACGAGTTTGCTATTTAATATAGAATAAATATAAAAATATTACAATTTATAAACTGTACAAAGTAAAATTATTTAACATGGATACATAAATTAATGTCAGCAAAGAAGAGAGTGAAGACAACACCGAAAAATTCGCCGCAAAAGCCAAAAAAAGACATTCTATTGGTAGAAATGGTGTGACGTCAATTTCTTCTAATGAAAACGAGGCGTATAATGCTCAAAGTAGAACTGGATGCAATGTAAGTGCTTTTTCTTTGTGCACTGCATTGCATCAAGTTTTACTTTGAGCAGTCAACACCTCGTTTTCATGTACTTGTGAATAAATCTATTACAAGCTCGTTGCCATATCTCTCTTCGCCGTAGATTTATTCTCACTAAAATGATCAGATAATAATAGTTCAAAATACCTGTTTTTAGAAAATAATTTGGAGCTGGACGTTAAAACATTTAAGTTCAACTTTGAAAACTATTTTCTGCAACAGACACAAATATAAACATCCTAGTCATTTTTTAAAAAACGAGCAAATAATCACTGCGGAGGAGGAAATTTTGGAGCATCTACAATGATTATTTGCTCTTATTTCAAACATATCGATAAATCTGAAGGGAATTCACATTCAGTTTACATGCAAACACATTCAAAGCGTGATAGGCTACGGACATATCTCCCTAAATTGACTGTGCACCGTGTAGGCTTTCACGCTGTGATCACATTCAAACAATTTTAGAAGAATTTGTATGAACTTGGAGGAATTATTCATCTGTCCAGATTTATCAAAATAAACATTACTTAAAATATTTCTCAGTACGATTAAACCAGTCTACAACACTAGAAATAAGAACAAATAACACTGTGGAGAAGAGATATTCAGCATTCCTCCTCTACGGCGATTAGTCTTATTTCCAGCACTAAACCTACATTGAAAGCTGATGAAACTAACAAAAACATTAAAAACAAAATTGAATAATAAAATTAACATATTTCAAATACACCAACTCCGAAGTGCTTCTTCGAAAGGTCAAGAAGCCTTGGGAACGAAGTTACAGTGCCCAAAGGGTAAGGTGATTTGCACAGGATTACCTCTGCTACCATTTTATGATACAAATACATAAACTTAGTAGCTACACAACAATTCAACACTAAAACTTTTGAAAAAGACATATAGCCATGGACAAACTTTGGCACAGTGTGCATTATTCAACTTTCAGTTTTTTGATATGGTTTGACCATTGTGTGCCCTCCAAGTCTGAAATAACAGTCGGACAGCACTTGTGGAAGAACATTTTTATACTCAAAAAATATATGTCCGCAGGTGGTATAGAAAATATAATTTTTGATAAATATGGTATAGACACGATTTTGACATCATCTTTTACCCTATTCATGCTGGGGGGTAGCATATTATTTTGGCAAAGGCGCAAAATAAGAGACAGGCAATGGCGCAAAATAAGAGACACAATAAATCTAAAATGCTCCAACAGCCTGGGTTCTAGGCTGTTAGGAACAGCAGAATTTATCGAGTTTGCAAAAAGACCTAAGATCTTAAGTCTACTCAATAAATCTCTGAGATAAATCTCTAGAGACTTGGCCTGGTCGTTTTCCGCATTTGAAATCTGCTTGTGGTGTGTATTACTCACCAAAATTCACGATATGTCTCATTAGTTATGCGTTTGCTTGTAGAGATGAACCAGCAGAAAGTTATTCCAAAAACACTGGTGGGGGCATTTTTACCCCTCCCAGCATGAATAGGTAACAAACAGTAACATCGACATAAAAGAGATTCATTATACTTCAGTTACATTATGGTCAGAAGAGAATCACCTACACACGGGGTAGAGTAATCATCATGAGCCGATTGGATAGCTATAGTACAACCGAATTTGAAAATAACTACAGGATATCAACTATGGAGTAATATTTTTGAGTATGGTTTTCAGCTTTGCATATGGAAGCTGTTTTCAAAAACACTTCTTCATAGGTGATTTTCGACAGTTATTCTCAGACTCGTTCAACACGATTATATTTTACATTTTATATTTTTCGATTTAAAAACATTTCCTCTTGAGTGTTTAAACTCTCCTTCTTAGAGTCTATTTAAATGTAAACCCCATCGCTTTGATGATTTATCAAGCATATGTGTTCTCCATTCTTTCTCTAGTCTATTGTATCGTTGTTCGCTTAGAAACAATGGTTTACCTCGCCTACAATACAAAATAAACGTAAGAGAACATATAAACATTTTGTTTCAAAAGCAAGCATTTATTCGGTAGATTTACGGCAGATCTTCACTAGGCTAATTTGTTCGCTCAAACTCTAAATGAAGCCCTCCATTACATTGGTTGAAAGCGAAGTCACCCGAAATGTGACGTCACTTTCAACCAATGCAATGGCTTCATTTAGAATTCAAGCGTACGAATTGCCTAGTGGAGATCTGTCTTTAAGCTAGACTATTAAATAGCCTTTCGCAGTCATTCGGAAAAAGCGACGTTCGGTTTACATGGGCTACAAGTCTATTTTAAGCATAGTCACCTGTGACTACGACATAGTTACTTGTGGCTGTTATTTAAAGATACTAAATTTGAACAAATTCAACAAAACTAAAACTGCACAGTAGAGTGTCATGTCGCCGAGCAATTTACCGTACGATCAACAATATTGTCAAGTTAAAAGCAGTTTTGAACGTCTCTACTGCTAATGCCTTCCAAAGAGGAGCAATCAATGAAAGTCCAACAACTATACAAAAAGAACACAGTAATGGAAATAAGAGCAAATAATCACTGTGAAGGAGTGATATTTTAGCCTAAAGATTGCTCAAAAACCCTCTTCCACAATGAGTCTTGCTCTTATTTCCAGCAGTGCAAACATATGCTATCCAAGCCTAAATATAACTGGCTGACATTACCTGGAGGAGTGTTTTTTAGTATAATTCTCAGCTTTGAAGCTGAAAACTATACTCAAAAAAACACTCCGCCACATAAGACGTCTGACAGTTATATTCAGGCTTATATACCTTAAATCTCTATCTTCTTCACCATGTTTATCAAGATATACTGATCCCCATAGACAAACTCTTTCATCACGTATGACTAATGTGACTGATGACGAAATGACAAGAAAAACTCCTGTGCCACAACCACATTCAATTGAATGCTGAAATGAACAAATGAAAAATATAGGGTATGAGTATTATTTCATTAGATTATTAGAGGTTACTTAAGATATGTTGTCACTTAATTATTAGAGGGTACATAGGAGATGCCAACGATTATAAGGGTTTTAAGATATGAGGGCGCCCCTATTTTATTTGAGATGTCTTAAGAGACAGGACGATTATTTATTTCAAGGGTCTTAAGAGATTAGGCGCGTATTTACTTCAGAGTCTTATTTCAGATTTTAAGAGATGGGCTGCTTATTTATTTTGGGGGCTTTTATGAGATTGTTTACTTCAGTTGTCTTTAGAAGATGCAAGCATGGGTCTTAGCACTTATTTATTTTATTTATTTTTTAGGAGTCTTAGGAGATTGGGGCACTTGTTTACTTCAGGGGTCTTTAGGAGATGGGTGTCCTTATTTAGGACACGTGGACGATAATTCAAGTGAGGCACTAAATCCAGTGGGAATTATTTAATATTGTTAAGTGTCTCTGAAGGATTGATGAAAAATGAGAGAACGATATTCATGCCAGCCAATACAGGAATTTGAAATAATATGAAATTTATAGAATTTGCCGAAAATTAAGTATTTGCTCTCAAAGGATATAAAATGTGACCTTATGAAAAAAGAGTAAACAGTTTTTTTTCATTTTACAAAGATCGATAACACTCGTGACACAGTATCTACAAAGACAAGCATTCAGTAAAATATGCATAACCATATGACCATACGAAGGCGGGGTCTTAAAGCAATTTCACAGGGGAAAGTACCCTTGTCTTTTCTCTAATAGTCTTTCACACTGTGAAACATTATATCCCAAATAGTCATTCCCACTGTGAAACATTCTATTCTAAAATTCCTTTTTAGAATACATTCTTTATAAAGATTCTTAATACTGTAACATCTCATTAATACCCCGTCCATGCCAAGGTTGCCATACAAGCCATCCCTCTTCTTTACCATGTATAAGCCCACCCTCCCTCTGAATTTAAGTCAATGGGCAAATAACCAGTGATAAATACATTCTGGGCTATTATAAGACGACGATAAAAAAGATAAATTGACCCAATGTCAATTATTGAGTCTTTAAATTTTGTCCCAAAAATATAAAGTTTATAATCGGTAGTAAACGTGACTCATCCATATTGTGTGTCTTACACAAAAATCTCTGCCATGTACAAGCCAACACCCCTAGTGTAGAAGCCCCATTATCCCATTCAAAAATGTCATTTGAGCAAAAATAGACCCAGGGCTTATATACCAAATTTTACAGTAAATGACATTATTTCAGAAAATGTTATGGTCGTGTCACGTGGATTTTTATCCATGTGCCAAGAAAATGGGACGTTACAAGTTTATGTATCATATACCTGCACACATTCGCTGATAGCGTCTTTATTTATGCAACAGTTACCATGGAAACAAAGAAATTGACCACAAACCAGACAGACAGTTGGATCATCAGGTGATTTATTACATTGTTTACATATTCGCTTTCGATAATCTTGAAACAAACTAAATGATAAAGAAAGATACAGAAAAATATAGTAATTCCATGAAAAATTGCTTAGTTCACACCAGTGAAATTACTTTCACTTCATAATCACTCTGTGAGAATATTTTTCGGTGTGAAATCCAGATTTGATAAGGCAGAATTTATGTTACATTATTATTCTCATGTGAATAATGTCAAAATGTTTTGATATGCGTACTTAACCATCACAATAATAATTATTTATTATTAAGTCAAAAAAGCCAGTAATTCTTTGTACTCTAACATCTCCCATAATATCCTTATAAAGTAAAAAAAAAAGATTTAGAACTCAAATAACTGGCTGGCTGATAAAATAATGTTTTGCCATAATTGTATAATGGCTTTTCCAATTTAATAAAGAAAAGAAAGAACATTCTGGAAGGCATGGTAAGTATTTTATAATAGGAGCAATGGCACACACAGCTAAGAAAAATATTATTTTTAGAGAGGTATGTGGAAAGAATTAATAAACAAGATTAAACCAGGTGTCCCTATGAGGGGAATGGGTATGAAGATGATTTGTCCTTTTATGCAGGTGTCCTTTTATGCAGGGAAATGGGTATGAAAATGGATTCGCAAAAATCATCAATATACTTTATTGAAAGAAATTTTTGCTGGAAGAAAATTCTAGGAATTGAAAAATGCACGAACATTTTTACATTTTTGTAGGGATTATTTATTGCAGATGATATGAAATATTTCGCTGAAATAAATTTAAGGATAAGAAAAACGTAGATCTAAACAAATAACGAATTTAAGATAAATATTTTTGTGGGAACTTATATTCGTGTTTTGTTAAATCTTGCACATTTTCGAGGCGTTTCGGAACTGAGCCCGAAAGCCGTGAAACAGCAAAATATTCTTCTTCTTCTATTTCAAAGTTTTTACGAACTAACCTATCAAATAGACTTGGTAGCTTGATTAATGTAGGTAACTTCCATGATGATAGCACTGGTAATAAAGCCTAGGGAATGAAAAACTGTGGTTAAATTTGCAGTCATAATCGCAGCTGTTTATACTGTCATTACATCGTGGGTAAATTATTATAGGTTGTTTTACTTGGTTATATAAACCAAGGAGAAGAGTAAATGATCTTGCAACTGGTTAGTTTCGTCACAGCAAAGAAATCAACCAATTAAAAAAACTTGATTTAAAAAAAAAACCTTGTTTGTTACAGCCTTCTTTCCTTATTATTCCTGATTTTCTTCCTAACATGCCCAAATTCACTCAAATTCACGAACAACTCTAAATCTAAATTTACATTTATAAGAGATTACATTAATGCAACTGTTTCGATGGATTTAAAGAATCTAATTCTCAACCAATTCATCCGAAGGGTATTATATCAACAAATTTGCAATGGATTGATTTCTTCGGTGGAAAAGTTTGATTCGATGTTCGGTATAAAGAAACCTATCCATTGCAAGATCGTTGACTCAGTACTCTTCTTCTGTGTATATTTGATGCACCTTACCTGTTTATATTCCGGAACAGCATTTGTTAACTGATCAGACCAACATTTTATTACATCGCATGGGTTGTCATGTGACCATAATAGATAGGTTGTAGAGCTAACATCAACAGACGGTTTAGATTCTCTTCCAAGTTGAAGGAGTGAAGCTAACTTTTCAAATTGATTGGATGTAGGCTAAAATCAATTCAATTTTTTTTTAATGATGTTCAAAAGGCACCATGGAGTGGTTAAAATGTTCCAACGTAGTGTAATTACACTAGGCAAAAAACTTTGTGCAGAAGCCAAAGAAAGACATTTCATTGGTAGAAATTGATATCATACACCAATTTCAATTTTTACCAATGGAATGTCTTCGTTTTGGCTTTTACACAAAATGTTTTGCCTAATGTAAATCCAGCTTTAATCTCCAAGCTATAAGGCAAATTATATGCACCATACATTTTCTTACATTAAGCAAAATAATAAACCCATGGTACAACCACGGACGCTTATTATTTTATATATTTTTGAAAGGGACTTGCCTAAATCACTACTGGAACATTTCAGGAAGGCCACATTATTAAAATGATAGTAAAAATGTGCATAGTTGGTTGTGACATGTGCATACCGAAGTTGTTTCTCAAGTGAATATATCATCAAGACAGCATTTTAGCTCAATTGGAAATGGCCTCAAGCATTGAATTAAATTATTAAAATAAAAAACGATTTTTCAAAAACTATATAAATAAAAAAAAAAATCCAGTTCCAGTTTTGTAAGTAGGTGCACATCTATAAGAGTAAACTCCCCTACTTGATGTAACAACAGAGAATACAGCAAAACATTGACTATATATAGAGTCATTTGGGGAAAATCTCTAACAAAAATTACCCAGTTAAATATTTCCAGATCAAAATGATAATTCTGTAACAATGTTGAGGTCAGCACAAGTGACATTTGTAAAAATGGAAGACATAATTCTTGTATTTGAATCTCAACAGTTTGCAGTGACACTACAGCTTGTGTGATCTGAGAGAGAAATTAATAATATTTTTACATAATAATGATTAAAGAAAAACCGCAAATTAATATTTTCAGATGTGTACTTACTTGTTCAATTACCTATTAATTTGATTGGTTTCTTTGTGACGAGGAAACCAATCACATACACCCTCCTTGGCATAATACTGTAACCTTTGTTAAAGTTTAATTTTTGACCGGAATTTAGTTTTAACGCATCCATGCATCTTCTTATTCTCACAATTCACCACAGAGAGTTATTGCAACATATTTTTCTGACATTTATGTTTATATACAGAAGTACAGATTAACCCTAAGTGGCTGGCCAAGACTGAATAGCATTAAACCAAATTAAATTTCTTTAATGTGATTAGTTTTCTAAAATAATCAATCACAAGGGTACAAATTAACTGTTAGACATCACCTATGGAGGAGTTCAAAAACACTCCTCCACAGCTGATCCCCAGTAGTTATATTCAGGTTTGTAAATCATACAGTCATTATACTTGATATTAACAACCAGTAAAGGTCATTGTTTGAAACTATCTAATGATATCAAATCTTGAGAAGATCATAAATAATGGAGGTACCTCAATGTGATCACTAATCAAGTCATTACTTTCAAATAATTTTGTGGATTTCCATGCAGTGCTTGCTAACGAGCATAACGAACTAGTATCTGCATCCTGAAATCAAAAGATAAGTTTTATCATACCATCTACTCTAGACATTCATAAACAAAATAGGTGGGAAGTTTTGTTGTTTTGATAAAAATTGAAGTTATTCTATTTTTTTATGAAAAATACTTCGCCAGTTGCTATCATGCCATATTTTTCTGCATGTAAGTACCTCCACGTATAAGTCATTTGTCACATGTCACATGACTCTATTAATATTCTACCGTTCTAAGAACAACAAAGCCTTACAAAAACAAAAAAAAAATGGTCTTATAAACAGAGAAACATGATACTTTTTATATCATTTTGTAAAACAGGGAGGAGTATGAGTGAACAAGGTTAAGCTACATAGGGGATTATACTTAGCTTTATGTCAAATAATCATCACAACTTTTAACATACAGCATTTACAAAAAAAACTTATCGAAATACCATATTAATTTCACATACCTTTTCTGCATTTCTGTACCAACTTTCCTTCTCTTGATTTTGTAGTTTTGATCCAATAATGCATAATGCCTAAAATAACATTTTATAAATATCATTTACCACACCCATAATTTAAAATAAGTGCCCTCTTATCCATAATCCTTACCTAAGTCTCTGTAGTATAGGGGTCAAAGGTTTTAAAACTATAACAGATTAAATGATGTATATATTACCTGAGCAAATGTTAGATTATACAGCAATTGTATAGCACAGTGAAGTTCACCTAAATATAACCATCACAAAAAATAAACAACTTCATAGGTAGTGAATCCAGATGAAATAGAACCATCATAACAAATAACACTCATTAAAGAACTTCATAGGTAATGAATCCAGATGATTAAACAGAACAGGTATAAAACCTAATTCAAATGTAGACAATGATGATGACGTTTTACTACACGTTTTTCTTTTACAAGAAACCTGGCAAAGGGTGTAGTACCAAAAGTTTCTTATTTCTCGCACTCTCTAATGTAGTGCTTTATTTATTTTATTTGTGAACAGCTAAATCTACACACTTCATTAGTGCTTTTCAGTAAATTTATTCACATATGACAATTTACTGAGTTTCACTCTTCCCAAAGAATTGTACAGATGTGACTGTTATCACCTTACATAGCCAGACAAACTAACTATTACACCAATATCAGTTCAATTAATTATTATTTTCCAGCTTTCAATCTCAAAATTCCCGAAACAAACAAGCACTACACTTTATATAAGAACATGTCAAATTTTCGTCAGCCTCCTTGTTCTTATTTTTTCTTCAATTTGAGCCTCAATTCTTAAGATGGCCTTAACTATTGTATTGGGCAAGACACAACCTAAAACTGCAAGTCTCATTCATTGTCTCGATTAAAACACAACTACCAATAAGAATAACCATATACATTATTTACACCTGTTCTTAAACTAAGGATCTTAGCCTAAAATGTTTTTAGTATGTTCTTGACTTTTGGCCAAATTTCAGCCTAATGTGATATAATTTCAGCCTAATGTAATCGTTATTCTTAAAAAAAAAACGCGTAGGAGAAGTATATCTGTAAGGTACAAGTTCCGTAAATAAAAGCATTGTGGAGGAGAGATTATTCAGCTACCTGAAGCTATCCTCTAAAATCACTCCTCTACAGTGATTATTTGCTCTTACTTTGATCACTAGTCCTATCTATGTATAATCCAGGATATGAGGTATGTAAAAACCTACGCATAAATCTGGAAAGCTACCTGGTAATATTCTTCTTGGCCATGTCATAAATAGTTGCATCAAAATTGATATGGAATCCATAAGTAATATCGGAACGTCATTGTTGGTAAGTAAACTAGAACAAAAAAGTAAGAAAGGTTACAATCAATACTAAAATATATAAATGTATTATCAAGTAAGTTATTGAATTAGTCCACCAAAGCCAAATATCCTAGAGGCTCCTTCCTCTCTTGCTTCTACAGGGGTAGGGGTACAGCTGGGGATCAAGTTGACTAAATTAAATCAAATATCTGCAGGTAACTACACTCACTGACAATTTTGCAATGGTAAAACAAACCAATTGCAACTTCATTGCCATAACCTAAAATTACAATTTAGTTCTTTTAATTTTGTCAGTACATTGAATAGTTTATACCTCTTTTCTCTTCCAGGAATTGATAAATTAACATTTCTCTCTTCTCCGTAACATAATTCACTCCATCGTAATCTCATTGGTGATGATACATCTTGTGCATGGAAATGAAACGCCTCCAGTATTGTTTCTATAAATAACAAAATCCAATTTTAGCCAATTAAAAATGAGGTAAAAAATGCTGACGTCGGCAAAACCTTTGGAAAATTTTAATTTTGACCTTATTTTTCTAATTCTGGTATCAAGAGCTAATTATATGCTAATTTTCACGTTTGTAGCATGCTTCTATCTTAAGAAAACCATGGGGAGTGGGGGAGTTTTTCCTTGTTTAGCTTGGTCTGCTCTCAGCATGGGTTTATCTTCTCTTTGGTCCTCAAAGACATAAATAATAAGTTAAGTCAATCAGCTTTATTGATTTCTTCGGATTTCGTCGGTTGCACATGTACTGCAAAATCCTAGGACGTTCAAATACTGCAAATAATGAGGTTTGTGCATAGAGATATTACCCAGTAGGCAAAAACCTGCTCAAAGGCAGCAGTAAAAATGCTAGAACAAAGGTGATTTTTTTTTAAATGCAAGGTATAATTATTATCATACTTAAGCTGCTTCTCGATGATGAAGATGGTGTAACCGTGGAAGATTTCATGTTTAAAAGTTCTGTTTCTATATTTTGCCTAGAAGAGAAAAAATAATTTTGTAGCACAGTAAAAAAAATTGAAAGAATATGGTAATACAGCTTTCATCACAGCTTTCAGGCTTAACTTGCTTAAAAAATCGAATTTAACATAACCATGAAAATCATTATTGTTAGAAAAATAAAAGGCATCTAGTATTTAGAGACTAAACATAATTCAGCATAATTTTAGAAAGCTAGAAAATTAATCTCGCAGAAGCGAATTATATAATTTCTACAAAAAAAACCCTTGCATTCATAAACCTTTGTCACATATCGAAAGATATTTTGATAATTTTTGGTGATTTTACCTTTTCCTAAATAGTCTATACTGTATATTTTATTCTGGACAAACGCCACCAAATTTTTTGTCAATTTTAACTTTTTTGACATGTACCTAACAAATGTTATTCTTTGTTATTATGCTACTTTCATGAAAGTTTG
>JAULBZ010005679.1:0-13172 GCA_032360805.1 Neoturris breviconis
TGCAATAACTTCCTTTTTGTGCACTGCAGTATTGCATTGTATTATCAAGTTCTACTTTGAGCAGCCAACACCTCGTTTTCATGTATTTGTTAATAGGCCTAGTGCAGTGTCCAAAATAAGATCAAATAACCACTGTGAAGAAGTAGTAACTTTTCCGAATATGGAGCAATCACAAAAATCACTCCACCACCGTGACTATTTGTTGTTGTATTATTTTGTAAAAGTGCTCTGGAAATAATAACAAATAATCTCTCTGGAAGAGTGCTTTTTGAGCACACTTTCAGGCTACAAAGCCTGGCTCAAAAATCACTCCTCCACAATGATTATTTGTTATTATTTCGAGCACGTTAAAACTAAATCCAACTTCTAAATAGATTGTTAATTATTTAGTGTATTTGTTGCAGTAAAATTTATGCAAAACATAAACAGCAAAATATTAATATGAGGCTTAAAACAACAACTACATCAACAACAACAACAACAACAATGGAATACGGTGATCCACAAAATAAATTTTTACCAAAGGAAATGTCTGAAGGTGTAGTAGGTAGGTATTGAGTTATCTACAACCTTGGAAACTAAATTGGAGACATTTTACAAATTTCGACTTAAGACTTAGGACTTGGGATCTTAGAAACTCAACGAATTCTGTCACAGCCTAGTACCCAGGCCTTTGGAACAAATTCAAATATTCGTGCCATTCGTCTTGCTAATCAAAAGTTTAGACTTTTTCTCCAAGTTTTTCTCCATTTTGCAAAAATGTCATTTTGTCTACAGTATTTTTGTCCAAGATTGTATGCAGGTATCGTGTTACCTATTCTAAATTATTGTCATTAAAAACAGTCGCTCTCAAAATTTAGTTAAAATAACATATTGTAACTAAAATTAAAACTCTAATCTAATTAAAATCCTATAAGTGCATGCGAGTAGGAAATCAGGATCTGATCCAAAATAAAAAGGCGTCGTTTCGACATTAGACATTGTGCGCTTGACTTCTGATCGCCAGAATTTATCAACTAGTATATGTGAGTGCATTTTTTGTTTTAACAAAGAGGAAAATACAAATAATAGCTATGTTAAATATCAAAATCTGAGCATGATCTTGTAATAATGTTTTGTAGTTATGATCTTAATATTTCCAAATCTCAGTGTTTCCGAGGCTTATCGCAAGAAAATAAATTCTGCGAATTACAATCCTACTGAATAAAATTGTGAAATTTAATTCCGCAAAACTAGAAATTTTTTGTGCCTTCAATCTCAAAAATTTATTCTGACAAATATTGTCAAGCAAAGATTTCTTACCTTAGGGTAAATATTCAGAAAGGTTTTCCTAAGCGCTCAAATCAAAGCATCTGTTTTACTGTAAGGTCAAACATGCTTCTTTTTTTTTGTTTAGTATGGTTGAAATGTATAAAATTACAAAAATCGTGGAGTCAGGTTCATCAATCTATTTACCAATTTTATTTCTTTTTAGATATATAAAAATTGAATAGAAAGGGGTCGTCATTTATGGAACAGCTTAGAAATGTTGCCCTTTTTGGAACACTGCTGTGACTTCCCTATTGAATATGTAAACTCATGTTGGGATGTCATTGCAGTGTTTCAAAAATGGTAATGTTTCATAAAGGGCAAACTCTATCTATACTAACTTTCTGTCATACAGTTTCAAAAAATATATAGCTTACAAACGAAAGCTCAATTGTCTATCATATATTCGTTAAAATGTTCGTTATGAGTTCTGCTTCTCTATAGGTAAAATAAAATTTTTTCTTTAATAAAATATGACAGAAAATAAAAGTTAAACATCATAATATCACAATATTACTAATTTTATGCTTATATTATGCAATCAACACATTAATTACATTTTTTAAGCTTTTTACTGTTCAAGAACTCTCATAGGATATTTTTATGTGATATGATGTTTACCTTTTATTTTCCATCATCTTTTATTAAAGAAACATTTTTATGTAACATTTACGTTATATATATGAAACTATAAGGTCAAAATAACTGCAGATCATCATTGGAGAGGAGAGATGTTTCAGAATATTTTCAGCCAATTTGGCTAAAAATAATATTCCGAAAAATCTCTCCTCCACATGATGACGAGCAGTTAACCCCTGTAAAACAAGAACTAGTAAAAAATTATATAAAACTCTTTTTAAAAACCTTACTAATCTATGTACGTTTAAACACCCATGTCATTTAATAATTCCATAATAATCTCTCTTCGTCTGCTTCTCGCCTTCTTTCTGGATTATAATATCCAAAACCATTTTCAAAGTAACGACTTAATCTATCACATAGATAATTATGCATATCTTTTGCATACTCATAGATGTTGCAAAACACATTTTTTAGCCCTTGTAGAATATTTGTGTCTTCTTTATGTTTCTTGGTTAGAGATCGTGTACATTTTGTCATTGCAAGTCAATTAGTAGCAGTATTTAGTAAAACATTGTTGATATATTTTTTAGAAATCTAAAATTAAAAAAGTTTATAATTAATAATGTAACCCAATGTACAAAGACTTGTTCAAAGTCTGCAGTAAAAACGCCAGAACAGTGCTGTAAAACGTTGTTCTAGCGACTTTATTCTAGAACTCGAACAAGTTTTTCCCACTGGGACTGTAGCATGTCAAATACGTGTTTTAATTGTTGGATTTGCACGTAATACTCTCCCAGTGGGTAAAAACTTGTTCAAAATCTGCAGTAAAGACCCTGGAACAACGTCGTTCGATGTGGTTTTAGCGTTTTTACTGCAGACTTTGAACAAGTTTTTGCCCACTTGGCTATTAATCATTCTTAGAACAATTGTAAATGCCCATCCTTTGATACCCTCATGTACAGATGAAACAAACACCCGGTGGACATAAACTTGTTGAAAGTCAGCAGTAAAAATTCTAGAACAAAGTTGAGAATGTTGTTCTAGTGTCTATACTGCAGATTTTAAACAAGACTTTGCTGACTGAGTGCTCAGACTAAAACAACTAATCACTGCAGATGATTGATTTTTGATCAAAATCAAGTAATCAATGTGGAAGAGTGATTTGTAAGAATAGATTCAGGTTCTGTAGCCTGAAACTATGCTAAAAGATCCCTCCTCCACAGTGATTATTTACTCTTAATTCGAACAGACTTTACTTTAATTCCAGCACAGCAATAGCAAGTCAAAACTCTCTAAAGAGAACTAGAAATATTACATTTAGATATATTTTGGTTAAAACTTGAAAGCAACTTTCTCAAACTTCCTTTTACATACAGCAAACTTTCTAAAGTAGAATAAAGGCCATTTTAGACTCATACTCGGTTTGGAGTTATGACAAAACAAATATTTAAAATTGTTTGAAAATCAGTTGCTGATACTAGATCCAGAGATGATGCTATCAAAGATACATTGCAAATCATTTTAAAATAACTGCCAACTATGATGATGCCAGATCATAGAAGTATACAGACACAGAAATTCAACCAAAGTAATGATAAGTAAAAGGAGACTTAAAGAAATTTATTTCATAAACACTAATATAAACATTAGCTACAACTAGACCACTAGAAAGCAAAACCAACAAAAATATTATTTTAAAACAAAATTGAACAAGTAGTACAAAAAAAACAATGGGTGAAGAGATTATTATTTTTGTTGTCTTTAGTAAGGAGCTTACAAGAGCTTACAAGAATCATTGGGAAGTTTTAAGTAGTACAAGCACAATTTAAATAACAAACTTGCTAAAAGATGTATATGCTTATGAAAATAGTATTTATATAGCTACACACTATTGAAAGGATTAGGCTAACAGGATGGCAAAAGGCATAACCTAAAGCTTAACCTGAAAAAACAGTTGAAAGATTGCTGTTCTTCAACAAACTATAGGCTGATAACTTTGCTTAAATGATTTTAGGTATATAAATATCAAAGGTGTGACCATTCCCTGTGCAATACATACTCGAATGGGGGACAAAATTAAAATTCCTTCTAATTTATCGTCTAGATGATATCAGATTTGGAGATGGTAACAAACTACCCTATAGTTAATCATAGCTTAACCTGAGTATCTGCATGGGCAGAGGGGCAAAACAAATCTCATCTTGAGGACCACTAATGCTTTGAAATTTTACGTATAAAAAATAATTCTTAAACTAAGGTTATGGAAAATCTCACTGATTGAAAACTCTCCAAAAAGTTACTACTCTTTCAATCTTAAAATAACTACTGGACATCACCTGTGGAGGAGCGTCTTTGATTACATTTTTCAGTTTTACAGCTGAAAACTGTACTCAAAAACCCACCTCCACTGTTGATGTCTGGTAGTTACTTTGAGGCTTGCTTATTGATGAAACACTATCTACAACGTTTATTAGGTTATTTATGATCATCCCAGTGGTCAAAAACTTGCTCAAAGTGAGCAGTAAAGACACTAAAAACAACACCAAAGAACATTGTCCTAGCATCTTTACTACGAACTATGATATGTCTAATTAATACAGGTAAGGCAAATTATAATGGCTTTTGAATTTATTTACAATTATGCTCAAAGAAAATAGAAATACACTGATAAAAGGGAAGTCCTAATTGTTCAGTTCCTTCCCTTGATATAAACAAACAGGTGTAATATACAGCTAATCTTCATTAAGCAAACATACCAAATAGAGCACTGCTGCTGATCTATCTGTACAATATTGACCAAGTTGAATAATAGACAATAATTACAAAACAGTGGGATGTAATGGCTGTAAAAATGACTTTCATATGGTGAGTAATTCCTTATTCGCACTAATTTTCTTGAGTGGTAATTTTTGCACAATTGCACAAAAATTAGTATAAGATAATTAATTTCAATGCATCTTTTGAATTCCAATAAAATATTTATAAAAATATGAGTGAAATGCTAGAAGCCCTCGTGTGGTGCCGTCAGAAAATTGTGATTTTTGCCAACAAAGACATTTACCCCTCCCTCACTCTGTCTTTTGGCGATTTATTATAATCATTTCATAGTTACATAACCATAACAATACCATTACCACAAATCACAACAAGAGTTACATTCCCATGCAATACAAATCAGAAATAGACAGACAGATATGAAGTTAAACATTTCCTTACACCTCCCGCGTGGAAATTGAATTATAGCTAGTGAAATGACTGATGGCAATATACAAGAACTACTAGAAAAACTAATTGAATAAAACAATGATTTATAATTCTCCTTGGTTATCATATTCATTGTACTTTATCCAGTCTAATGCAATAGGTGCTGATATCATATTGTCCGTCAAGTCAAATGCATCAGTCAACGCAAGTGATTGTGGAGAAATCTCTCTACATAAGGAAGATGATACTTCACTCAATTCTTTCGCTATTTTCACTGGAATCAACTCATTCGTTAAATACCAAGCAAGATTTCGTGAAATGACGGTAACAATGTATAGATGGTGTAATTTTGATAATATATCTTTCAATGATGACTCAGCTGAATTTCTTGCCGATTCACATTGTTCGCTGACAAATCTTTCGCCATATGCTTGAGCTGCATGTTGGATCAAGTCGCTACTTTCATGCATCCACGTTGTAAACATATTTTCTTTTCCTGCTTTCATCATTTTCTTACCAAGTTGAGTGAAGAGAACATCTTCACGTTTTAAAAGCAAATAAGAGAGATAATCAAATGATAACAAATCTGCTTCAGGAGCCTCTTGTTTTGATGGCTTAAAGACTGCCAAGCGTTCTTTAGCAACTTTTTGCATAAGAACTGAGTTGTCACCTTCAGCAGTAATGCAAGCATGTGACAGGTTAATAAACACACCAAGTCGATTAACTGACAAGTAACCTTGTCCACCAGTACGCTCTCTACATATTGAAGATAGATTCTCAAGATTCCATCCGCAGAGTGGTTTAATTACACAACACATTGTGACAACTTTAGCATGTTCTGATCCATCGGCAGCTTGACTTGCCCATCTGTCTTTAACATAATCTAAGCCAAAATTTAAGCAGTATGTCTCTGCTAGTAAAGGTATGATCGCATTCTGCTGAAGTTGATAAGAAAGGATTGGTGCATCAGACTTTCCAGTGGGACCAACAGTTAGCCTTGTAGCAGAATATCTACAAACAAAGAATATAACAGTTACACACAATAAACATGGAAATTCACCCTCACCCGATCAGTTCGTTAGTGGGTCGATTCTTTCAATTTTTTTATGCTTTCCCTTTTGAGAGAAAGAGCAACCAGAGACAACTGAATGCTTTAATAACAATCTCTACATAATTATGTGTACATTTCAAAATTGCATAAATAACTATTTCCTAACCATAAACATCATTACAAACAGCCTGAAACCTAGTGGACAAAATTTGTTCAAAGGCTGCAGTACAGATGCTAGAACAACGTGAACATCATTTTCAACATTGTTCAAGCATCTTTACTGTGGACTTTGAACAAATATTTTCTTAGAAGTTTTCTTATGTGAAGCCAAGAAAAACACATTAATTTTTTTGATCAATAAAACATTTAGGAATGCAAAAATCATTTATATCTGTGGTTTAAAATTTTAATACTTTTAACAAATTATTCTAAATTCAACCAATGATGAGTTTCTTATAATACATTATATAAATTGGTTGTTATATGATATTACCATTATAGTTGTAATGATATCAATTTAAACCTTTTTAGCAACCATCATCAGAGAATGAGCATAACTGATGGACATCACCTGTGGAGAAGTGTTTTTGAGTAGTTCTTAGCTTCACATGTGAAAACTATAAACACTTTGAAGCTATTATTAATCAAAGGTACGGTATTGAAAACAGCCCACCAAACTAAGTGAAAGTTAAACCTAAGCACATAAATATGATTTACATACACACATTATACGTTTGGAATATGTCCTTTTTAAGTTGATAAAGTTTCAGGTCAAATAAACAATTGGAACACCTTTATCAAGATAAAATTATATCAAATCACTGTGGAGGAGAGTAGTGAAGTTTCATATCATAAAAATAATCAAAGGAACGGTATTGAAAGTAGCCCACCAAACCAAGTGAAAATTAAACCTAAGCATATAAATATGATTTGCATATGCACATAATAGTCAGTGTTTGAAATAATGTATTTATTAAGATGGTACAGTTTCAGGTCAAATAAACAATTGGAACACTATTATCCAGATCAAATTATTTTAAGTCACTGTGGAGGAGAGTAGTGAAATTTCATATCAAGGATAAACCCTCAAATTTTACATGACATTAGGATTACAAATAAAAATAGAGAATACACCTATAGTATTCAGTATTATAATATTATAATATCTATACATAGGATGGTTTTTGCTTTATAAATCCATTTTATATAATATAGGATAGTTTTTACTAGCTGATATTATAAAGCACTAGAGAATAGAACAATGTAACATAAGAATATATTTGCTTTATTATCCATTATCTTTTTATAAGATTATTTTATTACAAAATCTTCTTCTGCTAAATTGTGTGTTGTCATTATATTACTAATTTGTATTGGGATTACTTTTTAGTAGTAATAAACTAAGTAGATACAACAAAATTGAAAAAAAGCTAATCCAAAATCAAAAAATATCACTTGTCATCTGAAAGAATTGAGGAAGAAGCTTCCCCAACATACAAAATGTCTGCCAAAAAGGGATAAAATTTTCCAAATATGACTCCAGTCAAGTTGACGGAATTAAAAAGAAATTTGCCAGAAAGCCATATTGCCTAGAATGCCATCACCAAATCTCAAACCGGTACCAAGCCTTTTCGGTCCATTGGACCAAAAATGCAATTTGAACCCTTTTAGTCTAAAACTCGGGACTAAAATATCCCCACAAATGCTGGTACCAAATTTCAAAATGCTAGCACTTCGGGAATATGGTCTATTAAGAAAAGCAGGAAGGCAACGCCAATGCTGCAAAGTAATAGCAATAGCCCATCTAAACTTTGTTTGGTAGGCTAAAAATAGAGAATATACCTATGTTATAGTATTAGTTGTGCTTTTTAGACTTGTGTACATGTATGTATATGCATAGATATATGTATAAAATATTATACTAATGTACATATGTATAAGTACGTATGTATGCATATGTATATGTATGTACATGGTGTTATCATCTATGTGTATAACCTATGACATAGGATATACACATATAGGCTATAAAAAAAAAGGTTATTCACCTACACTCCCTTTTTATTGATAGTAGAAACTATGTAGTTATTTTTTTATATAAAAGTTAACACAGGTAATTACTAATACCATAAAAACCAACTCAAGCTGGATCTCCACTAGGCAGAAAATGTTGAAATGTCGAAAATGTCATTTTTTCCTGCGTGGCGGAATGATTTCAATCTCCACTGTAAGTTTTGCCACTCATTTTTAAAACTTTTTTTTTCATTTCATTATGACTGCTGTTAATTTGTTTGAATTACAGAGAGTTAACTGTATAACAAAGCAACACAAGTCTAAAATTTCTTTCTTTTTTGTCCTGTATGCATGTTCTAAGGTCCTGATCAATTCCTCATATGAAAGAATCGACACTATGCATAGCACATAAAAACAAATCGAATGTTTATTATTATTATTATATATTTGTATTTTCGCTATAAACTTTTCTTCTTCATGGTGTGAACAGATTATACTGTCTGTTGTAAAGCCACAGATTGCAAATTTGCCCACCACTCAAATGTATTTCAAACTTTTGAATTTTGAACATTTCTATCTTTCCAAGCTTTGTTTACATGTTTTCCAGATTCTTTTTTCATTACATCAGCCAAATTAAGAGAACTTCATTCGTCAATTTTACAGCAGAAATGTCAAGCCGCAAAATGTTGGAACCAGTTCTACTTTATTTTTTCTGCCGCGACATGATTAGATATTGCAAAATATTGCTACTGCACCTGTGGAGTAGCGAAAAAAAGTTGCTCGCTCGACATTTTCCGCCTAGTAGAGATTTGGCTTTATATTCTTAGTAGTATAGTAATTGTTTTAAGATCCTAAAGTGGATAATATTAATAATTATTTCCAAATCGGAAAAGTAAGCTTTCCAAAATCTGGAATGGAGGCTTTAATTCGTAAAATTTAAAAAAAAAATTGTGCTATGCCATTTTTATCTATAAATCTATACTGAAAAAGGCACAATTTACATGAAAGTAACGAATATTGTTGTAATTTATTCCCAGTTATAATACTCGCTAAATATTACCAAATTATATACTTTTCAAACTTGCTATTACCCAAGTTAAAATACCCGCTAAATCTGTCAATCTTAAAATCGCTAAATTTAACAATTCAAATAAAAGTCGACCTAAGGTATTATTCCAAAAGCCTTGATAAATTTTAAAGAATAGCTTTCCAGCTGAAAACTGTACTCAAAAAACACTCCTCCACAAATTATGCCCGGCCATTATTTTGAGGATTGATAGGTGTGAATCACTCAGTGTAATTATAATGAAGTAATGGAATGGAAATAGGGACAGAAACAACTAACCTTAATGCAATAGCAAGTGCAGTTTTTGATGCTCCTTGAGCCATACTAGCAATACATATACGACCTGATAATAACTGATCTGCTACAGTAAGAAAACGACCACGTGCACTTTTGATATCAGTCGTAAAATTCCCATCAGCATCTACATCAGAGTATTTGTTTAGTAAATTTATCCTCGGCACACGTACATTATCAAATGTCAATTTTGCATTGTCTACACCGTTCAAACCAATTTTAAATCCCATATCTTCCACAACAACTCCTGGTAGTGTGTTCAAATTATCGTCTCGAATAGGAACAAGTATTCCATGAATTCCATGATCAACACCTATGTTAGGAATGATAGAATATATGTCAGGTGTAAGAAAATAATGTCTGTAGGATCAGAGAATCTTTAACACCCCATATTCTTTAATGTGACTTTTTGTAAAGGCAAGCCTCAAAATAACTGTCAGTTATCCCCTGTGGAGGAGTAATTTTTGAGAACAGTTTTTAACTATAAAGCTGAAAACTGAACTCAAAAAACACTCCACCACAGGTAATATCTGATGGAGATGGGTGATGGTGAGCAATGTCTTATTTTGGAGGTTATCAACAACCATTAAAAGAGTCTGACTCAGATGAGAAATATGGTGTGCGTAAATGGCTGTCACATTTTAAGATGTCTGACTCCCTTTTATAGCATCTTTTTTCCACATCATATTCTACAGCTTTCTTCTAAAATGCTGAATGTCCAACCTCTCAAATTGTCTATATTATACACAACTCTTTACAATGAATTCAGGAAGCTTTAAATGCCATAGAGTGCAAGAAGTCTTATTTCCATAATACCCCATTGAGCAAAAACTTGTTCAAAGTCTGCAGTAAAGACGTTGGAACAATATTGAACAACGTTGTTCTAGTGTCTTTACTGCTGACTTTGAACAATTTTTTGTTCACTCGGTAGAATCTATAATTACCTTTAACATTAAGCTGTGCAAACACAACGCAGTGTTTTGCATGGACAGCTCCATTTGTAATCCAATATTTCTGTGCAAGTGGTGTTGGAGTATTGACAATTATCTCATCTGTATCTTTATCATAAAAAGCTGTTGTTTCCATTTCAACTGCATTATTACCATAACTAAAATTTTAATAATAACTAACATCAACTCAATTATTCTAAACTAACTAAATTGAAGTTTGGCTTTGTTTTACAGTTCTGAGTTTTAATTAGTTGTTACTGCTTTTTAACATAATAATTCTGAATGTTTTCTATTTTCATCTTACATTTCAAAGAAAGAAGTTCCCCAGGGCTATTATGGGAATTATGGGAATCTGAATTTCCATGAAAATATTTTTCTTATTAACTCAAAAGTCACAATCTATCCTAAAAACTATTAGCTCATAATATGGTAAAAATAAATTAAAGGAACAGTATTGAAAGTAGCTTGCCAAATCAATGGAAAGTAAAATCAAGCACATAAATATGACTTTCATACACTGAATATAAAGTGTTTGAAATAGAAAGAAATAATCACAGTGAACGATTGATTTTTGGGCATAGTCTCAGACTTTGTAGCCTAAAGTATGCTTTAAAAATCACTCCTCCACAGCTGTTCTTATTTCAAACACTGATTATACATCATAAGATCCTATGCAAAAAGTTGTATCTACCTCCAGTAGATTAAAAGATGTGAGTCATTATCTGAAACCACCTATTTTAATCCTATTCGGGCCAGGGGGGGGGCACAAAGTGCACCCCCTGCTAAACCTTTTTACATAACATTTGAACGAATGGCTTATATGACTAGAAATTTTGTGACTGTTCCAACAATTCATCTAGGATCATTTTCAAAAAAATAAAAAAAATTGGTATAAACTAGGGATAATTTTCCCCTAGCAACCATATATTGGACAGGTGGTCTTATTTTAGCTTGAAAATCATTTTGGTATATAGTTTAAAAGAAAAAAGAATTTTACCCAAAAACATTTTCTGCACTCCCTATTTTTCTGCTATGACGTCATTGTGAGTAATGACGTCATCAAAAAATTATTTTGCTAAAATGTTAATTAAGGGTTGACTTAACTTTCTAGAAAGTTTCAACACTACAGCATGGTTCCATCAAATGTTATGGCTACTCGAGTTATATTGAATTTATGGGCTCCCTTGATAACTACCTTAAGTAATAGTTATAAGATTTATATGAGATTCATTTGATTAAGTTATAAGTACTTTAACTAGTAGTTGCAACATTAAATCACATGTGTTTTGAGAAATTGTATATAAATCTTTGATCAACTAAAAGTAAATGCAGAGAAAATGAGCTTCAAGAAGTTCTTCTGGGTTTACTTTTGAATTATCTAAAGAGATTTCAGAATCATCTCTGCCTGGGATATTTCCTATGGCTAATATCTAAGGATCTCTTGCTTGGAGCCTAAAGAGTTCACTTGTTTTGCCTTTGTTTTTGTTATTGTCTTAATAACAACATCATATATTTTATTGTGTATGTTATTGATAAGTTAAGCACCGTGTAGTTTCACTGTGCGCTGGAATTGAGATCATCATGTATTCAGGTTTAGAAGTCCCCTCTTGATAAAATGGTGCAAATTTTTCAAATATTCTTTTATTTTGACGTCGTTTGTGCTTGCGTTTGACATGGCCGTTAAATATGTATGTTCCAGGTAAGTGCTTAACGTGTATGTACATTCAGCGAAAGAAAATATGATGTACATTATGGACGTACACAAAAAAATATTTGAGTACGGAAGCGTTCATGAACTAAGAAACACTTGTAAAGCCCTGAAAATATCAATAATAGGACAAGTTGGTTCCATCAAGTCTAGTTTCTCAGTCTAAAAGCGTTTTTCTCATGCCATTGGTTTTCTCAACACTTACTCTAAATTATATTTTTACTGTATTTTGAAATGAACCCATAAATATTTAACAAAAGAAGATGTTTAGATTGTGTGCAACTGTAAAACTACTAACCCAAGTTCTGTTAGTCCAAAACAGCCCACATCATCAAGCGTGTCAATACCAGCTAGAAGAGTTTTATGGTGTCTTTCGGTTCCCAGTTTTAAAACGGTACCTCCAAACAAATTAAACTGAACAGTCATTTTTGTAGCCATAGCTGGATCGATGATACTAGCTAACTCATGGGCAGCAAATATTTTTAGAGGATTGTTCTTGAAATCCAAAACAGAGATAAAGCCAGCATCACAAATCTTCTTTAGACGTTGGAGAGCAACCTGAGATATAATATTTTCAATAAATTAAGTTATTATAACGGTAAACGCAAGCATTCAAAAAGAAACAAAACATATGCATACAATAACCAAAATCAGGAACTTCTTAAGCACCTCTCTCCCTCTGTATGTAACTGTACATTGTAGGAAAACCACACCCACTGGTGTACCTATGAAAATCTATTATATAGGTTCACCCCACACCCACATCATCACCACACACACAATACCACCTCTTTAAATTTATGTACTAAACAATATCCTATGCAATAAATTGGCCATTATTATATTTTGTGTCAGCTTGTTAAATTTTGTCAGTGTTTCATATTTTTGGCAATTATTATTTCTCAAAAATTTATATATATTTTTTTTTTTTTAGAAAATTGTGACGTCATCAGTCAAATTTGGTCCAAAAATGCCCAAAAATTCGGTTTTTCTTAT
>JAULBZ010005680.1:0-13172 GCA_032360805.1 Neoturris breviconis
CGCAACGATGTCTTTGCTACATTCATTTCTTTCGAAAGTTCAGATAAACTCCATTCATCTGGAATAAAAAAAGAAAAATTTAGGTCATAGAGGTTGACTTTCACTTGGCGAAAAATCCAAAAGAAGACATTCCATTGGTATATATTGACGTCACATGATATGGAAATCAACCTTTAGATAATAGAGACGATCCATAATAGAGGATCTCTACTAGGCGAATTTGTTCGCACAACTTCTAAATGAAGTCATTACATTAGTCGAAAGTGTCGTCACCTGGCAGGTGACGTCGCTTTCAACCAATGAAATGGCTTCATTTAGAATTCGTGCAAACGAATTAGCCTAGTGAAGATCCGCCTTAATGTCAATTATACAGTGGTAAAAATAAGTGCAAATAATTACAGCGGAGGAGTGAATTTTGAGCATAGCTTTAAGCTACAAGGCCTGAAACTAAGCTCAAAAATCGCTCCCCCGCAGTGATTATTTACTCATATTTCAAGCACTGACTTACCTCTTTCCTGAAATTTTGTAATGAGTGTAGCTTGTGCAGGTGTTGCATTAAATGTTTTTGTACCATCATCCAGTTCAACTTCTAATTCAACACTTCCTAAGTTATTGAACCATTCTAGTGTTCGCATACCTTTTGATTGTTTGAAAACTTCGGTATAACCATCTGTTAGACTACATAGAATAGCAATTTATCATATCAAGCCTGAATACAACTACCGGACATCACCTGTGGAGGAGTTTTTTTGAGTATAGTGTTCAGCTTTTAAGTTGAACACTCATACTCAAAAAACACTCCTCCGCAGGTGATGTTCGGCAGTTATATTCAGACTTGCACTTGGAATATTTTTACCCTAATTACTCGGAATATAACCAAAAATTTAGTTTTTGGAGTTTTCAAAAAAATAAAATGTGGTGTGGCGCGTCAACCTATTCCCACGTATAGACGCATACCGAAAATGATCAAAGTAGAACTTCCTTTTTGTGTACTTTTTGTGAATAGGTATGTTAAGCCCCAGGGGCTAATTTGTCAAAAACGAAATTTGTGATGGGTCTAAAGACCGTTTTCCACTTCGGAAAGTTTTCCGCGGAACGGAAACGGAATGGAAAATGCGCACGCTTAGAAAGAAATTATAGATACTCCATTGGTAGAGACAGACATCACGCCGGTCTTTATATGAAGCTGGGGCCTGTTTCAAGTGATATCAGCAGACAATAGCTTTAATTAAGAAGCAGTTAATAAAGAACTCGAAAGAGTAAAGGAGTCATTTTTGAGCATAACTTCAGAACTCCCTCCTCCACAGTGATTATTTTCTCTTATTTGGAACACTTCTTACCTCGTAATATTGCTTGGTAGTTCGACCGAATCTTCAGATAATGATGGCCAGAATGCATTAGACAAAATGAAAGCATTAAAGTCGATACTGTCCTAAAAGTTACAACAGGAGACTCATATAGCAGTGTTTGAAATAAGACCAAAATTCCCGTGGAGGAGTGATTTTTTATCATTGATTCAGGTTTGTAGTCAAAAAACATTCCTCCGCAGTGATTATTTGTTCTTATTTCGAGGACTGATATTGTTACACAACCTCGTTCCCAGGGCTTCTTGCCTTTTCGAAATAGAAGCCCTGGGAACAAGGTTGATCGTTAAGTTAAATCACAAATTCTGATTGGCTGGTTCCGAATAGGAGCAGTGATCGAAATAAGAGCAAATAATGACTGCGGAGTGGTCTTCGAGCAAAGCTTCGAGCAATAAAGCCTGAAGCTATGCTCAAAAATCCCTCTTCTGTAGTGATTATATACTATCTTATTTCGACCACTGCCTGCCTAGTTAAGTCTGAATGTTAACTAATTCAAATCTAACAACTGCTCAAAAACACTGATCCGCAAGTGATGTCCGACAGCTATGTCAAAGGCTTGAAATACAAAAATACCTGATTTGTTGCTTCAGTCTTGGACTGTATAAGCTATTGCCTGAAGTTTCATTCTCATTCAAGTAGATATATATTATCCTTATTTGCTATATAATAATAAACTTATTATTTTGACACAAGAATTCAATGTTAAAGAACATAATAGACTTTGTAGACTGAATCCATGCTCAAAACCTTCACAGAGCTTACCAGTTTCTGTGACAAATAAGAAATATTTGTTGTCGAAATAAGTAAAATCCACAAGATCTACATGTGTTTCAGAGGTTATAATACCGAAAATATTAATGATGGTTGATTTTTACTGATTGCCAATTTTAATTCTGTTTCTTATTTTTTTTATCTAAATTCGGTACTGTTCTTATAAAGCTGTTTCTTATGAAAAACGTGTATTTGCTTTTATTTCAAGATTGGATTTAGAATTTCAGAATGTGGTTATTGGCTATTAAGAGCTATTTCCAAATTTCGTTTCAAAAAGCAGATATTTTAGCAGATTTTAGGAAGTCAAAATCAATAAATTTTAAAAAGAATCTACGGGTGTTAGTTAAGGGTGTTAGTCAACGAGCTTATAGTTTCTTCGGTACGAAGAAACTAATCAATTGTAAGATCGTTGATTCAGCACTCTTCTCCTGGGACGAAATTTGAAGATAGTCCCGTCTTCCACAGCGTTATATACTGCCGAATACGGCCCCGTAATTTCCCGGAAAGCACAAAAGTTTTTCCTCCACTGTGATCATTTGCTGTAAAATCGTTTAGTATAAGCAACGTTCGAATGGCAAATATGGAGCTAACACGCTACGAATGTAGATACGTGGAGTTGCTAACTCCACACATGTGTGATATGATTTTTGATGAGATGGTACAGTGCAAAGTGGATCGAGTGGAATTTGAACCCACGATCTCTTGCTTGCCAGGCGATTGCTCTACCAGCTGCACTATCGATTCGATGTCTTCACACTGTCCACTTTGCACTGCTCCACTTATCTACAAATGACGACGTATATTTCGAATGTTTTTTTATAACAACCGAGTATCAGCTTTAATTTCAATGTCAGTTCTAGGCACACGAATACAACGGATATATATGCTAAGGGACCGTCTAAAAAGTAAACTCTACAGAGGAGAGTATTGAGTCAATGAGCTTGGATTGGTTTCCATTACTAGCTCATTGACCTAACAAACTTCTACACAGATTCATTTTTGTTGTATTTTGTCGATTTTAGTTGATTTAACCCTAACAAAAAAGTTGATTTTGGAGCGAAATTTGGAGATGGTCCCTAAAACCGCTTAAAGAAAATGCTAGATGATTATCTTTACGAAGAAAATATCGTACTTCTTCCTTTTGTTTGTCTTCATCCTTTTCTTTCTTTTTTTCTATTTCATCCCTAATATGTCTATTAATACGATGTGAATCTTGAATGTCTTTTAACATGATATCGCAATAATGCAAATGATTTTCACCAAATCTTCGTTTCAATAATTCCAAATAGCGACGCTAAAATGAAAATCAACACCGTATTTCTCCGCGTGTTACCCTAGACTTAGTCACAAATACATGAAAACGTTGGCGTTGGCTGCTCAAAGTAGAACTTGTTGCAATGCAGTAACTTCCTTTTTGTGCAGGGACCTGCAAAGTTATTGCATTGCAACAAGCACTACTTTGAACAGCCAACACCTCGTTTTCATGTATTTGTGAACAGGTCTATTGTAACGTGATACTTGTTCTTCTACTGTTCTTAGACCCAAAAACCCTTGCGAACTCAGCTAAGCCCAGGACTTATAAGCAGAGAAGTACGGCATCTCTATATAGAGTTCTAACGTTATTTTGCTGACTTTGAACAAATCATGTGACGTTTATTTCTTATAATGGAATGTCTTATTTTGGCTTTCGCGGAAAACATTTCGCCTAGTGGAAATACACCTTAACAAGAGTAATAAACTTGTTCAAAGTTCGCAAAAAAATATTTTAGAACTACATTGTAGACTTTCTTCTAGCGTCTTTAATGCAGACTTTGAACAAGTTTTTGTTCACTGAGAGTATTTTATCCTGCTAAAAATATTGAGCTGATCCCTTACAAAGACCATCCTTTATTTACCTCACTGGTGACGTCATATGAAAAGTTCGTAAGAATTCTGTCTGCAAGTAATACACGATATTGTGATACGAACATGTCCTGGCTGCCATATATATTTACTAAAATATTGATGATGTCAGCAGTTCTTTGACTTTTAGAAGATAAATCTAAAAAATAGGTAGAACTACATGAAATAACAGCAGATAGATCTCTTCACAAATACACGAAAACGAGGCATTGGTTACTCAAAGTAGAACTTGATGCTATGCATAACTTCCTTTTTGTGCAGTCTATAATCAAAATGGAGTGAATTTTGAACATAATTGTCAATACAATAGGGGTCAAAATAACTGTCGCTCATCACAGTGGAGGAGAGATTTTTTAGAATATTGTCAGCCAATTTGGCTGAAACAATTCTGATAAATCTCTCCTCCACAGTGAAGACAGGCATTCATTTTAAATGCTACAATGGTCACTCTCTAGACTAATTTTGTATTTTTGTGTGTATATAAAGCGTATAGCAAAGATTAACATACAATAAGTGCAAATATATTTCAATTCCCAATATTGTTAAACCTATTTGCAGACAGATTTCGAACAAAATAGAAAAGACCCTATAAAGTGTAATATTTTTTTAAAATGTGTCCACATCAGCAATGTCTTTAGTGGCATCGAATTAAATTGATGATGAGGAGGACGATAATGATGAACAGATAGACCATGATGAGAACAACGTTGTAGGAACGACGGCACACACTCATTTGCAATCAATATAGAACATCAATTACAGACATTTGTCATAATGTAGAAACTGTATTTGATGGACTTTTTCAAACTACGATGTCACTCTTGTTAGACAACACGATGGCTCAAACGATTATTTTTTTTCAAGAACTTTTAACGCCCGAAGTTTTTTCCAATGTTGATATAATGCTCTTAAAATACAACCTGCTTTGCCATAGAAATAAAATAACTTTGATATCCAGCATATAGCAAAACATTGAAAGTTTTACTGTTTTTAGTATGAACGTAGTATGAAATAAGTGTAAATAATTACTGTGGAGGAGGGAATTTAGAGCATAGTTCCAGACTTTGTAGCCTGAAAATATACTCCAAAATCACTCCTCCACAGTGATTATTCGTCCTTATTTAGACCACTGTACCAGTTTTAGCATCAATAGGATCTGGCATCCAATCTTCACCATCTGAATTACTTTCAGTGTCTTTTATACCATCTATATCTAAATCTGCACCAAATAATTCCTAGTGGGTGAAAATATCAGGAGAAATTGAAATTATTAACTTACTGTCTCAAGAATAATATTTTTAGAGAAGAATACTGAGTCAGCGATCTTGCATTTGATTGGCTCAAATCCGTACCAAAGAAACCAATCTACTGCAAGAGTGTTGACATAATAACACCCTCTGTATAATTTCGTTTTTGTTGATTTGTGTTTGGCATGAAAATTTGAGAAGGTTGTAAAGCTGATCATGCGTAAGATAAGGGTTGTTTTACATTTTCTCAATGCTAGATTTTAACAAGTCAATATTACAGTCTCGTAATGGAATCACAACAACAGTAACCAAAATGAAAGAAAAGATCACAAAGATTCGTAAACCTATCCTACATAATTCCACAAAATATATCAGTGCGGTGTAACGTCAATTTCTAACAACGGAGTGTCTTATTTTAGCTTTTGCCTCGTGGAAATCAACCTTTAAAATTAGTCTTACGGTTGATTTCCATTAGGTGAAAAATTCACTGCTAAAGCCAAAAGAAGACATGTCATTGGTAGAAATTGACGTCACAATTATTTTTCACTTAGAAGAAATCAACCTATAAACGGGAGCATGTATTTTATTATATTGCCTTCCAATACCCAAGTCCATAAATAGAGATACCTGAGACCAGAAAAGCTTTTAATCCGTAACTTTTGTATTTTTAAAAAATTAAAATGGCTATAAAATGCCTAATTAAAATTAAGCAGATAAAAACAATTAATCAAGCGTTCCGTCCTACCCTTGTCAAGAAGAAGAGAGACTTTAACTTAATTTGACCCAGTCTTTTTTGGAGCTGATAAGAATTATATACCGATTATATTATATGTATTTATATATGTATATAATTTGTATGTGTGTATGTATGTGTTTGTATGTATGTATATGTATATCATAGTATATGTATTTACCATAATACTATGTTTTTATTAAAAAAAAACTGCCAACATCATGTCCGAATCCTCCCCCTCCCCCAGGGTGAAATAGGGTAAAACCATACAGTGTGTGTTTACCTCTGCCAAGTCAGGTCCAGTTTCTTGATCAGTGAGGCATGTTATTATGCATTTTATTGTGTCTTCTCTACTCCTAAAAGAAAATATTTTAATAATTCAGTTCTACATGACTCAAAGTAACTGTCAGATATAACCAGTGGAGGAGCGTTTTTAGTATAGTTTTCCGCTTCAAAGCTGAAAACTGTTCCCGAACACTCCCCACAGATGTCCCTTCTACCAAAATACACTATCATAGACTTATTCCAAATATTCTAATGTACTAGTGCCTAGTTCATACCAAAATACTATTTTTTAAATTTACCATCACACATAAATACAGAGAAACATGTAACACGGCTAGAAAGGTTAAAACTAAGTAATCTTCTGTTTCTTGTTAACACTTTGGTTTATGAAGAATGAATGACATTTTTAACCATTGCAATATTTTGAAGCAATATTTATACTAGATAACTAAATATCAGAATTGTGCAAGATGTGTTACCAGTTGTTGTAACAAAAGCAAATAATCACTGTGAAGGAGTTATTTTTTGATTATAGCCCCTGAAGCTAAGCTTAAAAATCACTCCTCCACAGTGATTATTTGCTCTAATATTAAGCAATGCTTAATTACCTTAAGTAATCTCGGAGAGGAGCGCAAACATTTTCTAGAATAACACCAGCGGGATCTAATTCTCTTAACGTTCTGATAGCAGATACATATTGCGTTAAAATATCATCAGTGTTTACCGCTGGATGAAGAAGACGATTCTCAAAGCTGAAAGAAAAATAATTAATATGATAATGTTTGTAAGTAAGTGACGTGAATTTTGAGTGCATGTTTATAAACATGCAGTCAAAGATTTCAATCAGTTGAAATATCATTAAGCCATTTTCTCTATTGCATGTTACTCTTATTTACTACCTATGGATAGGAAATTTTACAGATGAATTCTTTGGCCAAAATCCACCGAGAAACACTCTACACATACATAATAAAGGATTTAAGGGAAGGGGGGAGGTTTTTAAAATCTTCCATTAGGAGGGGTACCATTAGCTGAAGTTTTAGGTGGGGGTGACCTATTTAAGGAAGGGGTAATTTTTTCAGGGGGGTGCAACATATTGTTGTTACATTATGAGTTTCAGTTAATACCCAAGAGAAAAGTCTAATTTTTCCATAAACTTTAAGGAACTACATACATTAAAAAAACATTTTTTCTAATATCATTTCGAAACAATAACATATCTATCTCTTAAAATTATTCATTTTAATCATCAACATCTATACTTAACTATTTACTTAAAATTATAATATTGAAAAATTTTATTTTAGGGTAGGCGTCAAGAGATTTTTTGTATGTAGGTTCGCCATATAGGGGAGGGTTGGCAATTTCTGAGTTTTAGGTGGGGTTGACCTAATTATGGGGGGGTTTAATTTTTCAGAAGGGGGGGATCCAAGAGGTTTGCACACTATGACATACCGTCACGGAGCAACAAAAAAAACTTAATTTGAAAAAATTGTTTAGGATAATTATTCGAGTACCACATTAGTTTGAACAAATGTCGGAGGTCTTTATTAAATTTTTCAAGGGAGGGGCGTTTATTCAAGGGGCGTGTTTATTGAATATAATGAAAAAAGTTAAGGGTTTATTTCCATATTTACTATTGTATTACAGTATTCCATATTACATGACTGGATTATCATATTCCGTAATTTATACAACAACTGATCCGCATTAATTTTGTCTTGTTCGGTATAGGCCACCAAAAAGGTGCATTTGGTATTTGACTTGCGTGAAAGCAGCAGATTCATTATATCACAGTGGTTTATCTCCATTTGTGTGTGTGTTCCACAGAAATAAACATTTGCGTATATACTAATAATGACAATTTGCTCTGGACAATGAACAACATAAGTAATGATTTACTCAAAGATATGGTATTGGAAGTAGCCTACCAAACCAAACACAAATTTTATCTGTATATTGTATATAGTAAAGTGCATAGCAAATTAGTATATAGTATAGTATATAGTATACAGTATAATAGAACATAGTGTAGTATTATAGTATAGTATATAATTATATAGCATAGTATATAGCATAATTATCATAATAGTATAGTAGTTAGTATATATAAAAACATTACTTGGCAAAAACAAATATAATTATTTTTAAAAATAAAATAATAGTGTGTTTTAACCCTATTTCTATGTACGTTAAATATATGGGGGATCTGGTAATCCTGCCATAAGAACAGGGTTGAAAATCTTTTAGTACTCTTTCTCATGACTGCGAAGTAAAACAATATTTTGCAGTCTGGATTTTATTTATTTTATTCCTTGAAATATTTTAGATTGTTTGGTAGGCTAGTTTATTGATTGACAGCAAGTTGTTGGGGTGCTCTAACTTTTTTGGTCTATCAATGCTTTTAATATAGTGGTGGCAGTGAGTTCATTTTGAAGTTGTTACGCATATCGCTCATCGAGTTCAAAACCTTTATTAATCTTGTTAAATAAACTTGAAATTTCGTTACCAGGGGAAGAGTGCTGAATCAATGATCTTCGTCCCGAAGAAACCAATCAATTGCAAGCTCATTGACTTAACACTCTTCATCATAGATTAATTTTTCTCAAAATTGTTGAATTTTACTTTTTTAAAGCTGCTAAGATATCTGCTTTTAGTAGCGAATTTTGGAGATGGCTCCTTACATATATATAACTAACTAACTATAAAAATAATATCATCATACATGACAGTAGAATTACAGAGATAATCGAGACAATACTTGCTAGTCTTTTGTAGATGTTTTACTATTAGCTATTGAAGGTCCTTGATATAATTTTGTACAGCCATAGCCTACGTCCCATAGACGTTAATGCAATACCTCAGCCTATACAGAAACGTCCAATTCTCGATAATTGAAAATTCAGGGTTTAATAATTTCTTGCCACCAAGCGCCTATAGAATAGGCTATGCGACAGGTATATCTAAGCTGTATGAAAAATGAGCAGCAAAATGACTTACTTGTATTTTCCAAAGAAACTATCAGCTATCATTGCACCAATAACACCAGTAAAATAACTTACCATACTGAACGCATGGTATACAGCTTTACCTTGAGAATCAGTCTGGTGCAGTGATTTCGTAAGATAAATTACAAGAACAGCTAAGAAAAAGTTAATTTTGAAATTAGCATCACAAATTAGTTTATTACTTTAGATGATTTGTGTCCACTGCACAGAGTGAATGAATACTGAATACGGTTCCATTCCATACATCCATATATGGTGTGTCCATTTCCAATGTACAGTACATATAAAGATTTTTCGTCCGCTCACGCGGTGTTGGACAAAACTTTGTTCAAAGTCCGCTGTATTAAGAGGATAGAACAACGTTTTTTACTGCGGACTTAAAACAAGTTTTTGTTCGGTAGCTAATCAACAATTAATGATGTGACCACACTTCGGATATTTTCCTAATCGGCCCACCTCTCCCCCTCTTCCTTCTTATACTGTCTTAAATAACTTTTGAATAAATGGCTTATACGGCTTAACATTTTATGACTTTACCGATAACTTATCTACAAGCAATCACATAAATATTTGAGACAAGGTAAAATTCAAGCAAAAATTCCGAATTTCCAATTAGATACAAAGCCACACATTTTGGGTAGCAAACCTAAAGACACAAAAAATCGAATATATTCCAAGAGCCTGGGTACTAGGCTGCTAGGAACAGCAGAATTTGTCGCGTTTGCAAAAAGACCCAAGATCCTAAGCCCTAAGACTTAAGTCTACTCGGATAAACTTCTGAGATAAACCTCAAGGGACGTCTAGTGGCCATTTTCCGTATTTATCGTAAAATGTCTCATAATTTATGCAATATTGAAATATTTTTTTTTGGTAACTAGGGACAATTTTTCTTTAGTAACCAATATTTTGTCAGGTGGTAAAATATTTATTAGGAAAAAAAAAAACTTCTTATTTTCGCTTGAAAAACATTCTGATAAATTATGGAGAGAAAACTATTTTTTACCATTTTTTTTTTTTTTTTTGCGTCACCTGTATTTCTTTGATGACGTCATCATGATTTATGACGTCATCACAAAAATAATTATGCAAAAATGTTTAATATGGGTTGACCCAATATTCTGGAAGGTTTCAAAACTACAGCATTGTTCTATCAAACGTTATGGAGGGGGGCACAATGTAAATACTCAGAGCCCTAAAAAGCCTAGTAGAAACAGGGTTAAATAATTAAATAATGACGTCATGAATCAGCAGAACTTATGAAAAACTGCCTAAATAACACACGCAGAAATACTTCTTATCAAAATCACTTACAGTGTCCTTTGCAAGCTCAAACTTTCTACCACTTAATTGGCATTTTAATGAAAATCATTTTCATCTTCATTGAATAAATAATTTAAATGTACAGGAAACTTGTCTCCAATATTCCTTTCTTAAAAACGGCTTTTAGCTTTCTCATATGTTTTTTTTATATTTATTATAAAGCTTTATGGGATAATAACATGTTAGTGTTTTTTCAAAACATTTTGAAAAAAAGGCAAGAAGCCCTGGGTACGAGGTTGTCCTCAACAGTGATTTTTGTTCCTATTTCGAGATCATGCGTACGGTTTTTTGGACGTTTACTTAGAAACTTAGAAGATATATTCACAACAAGTTAGTGCGTTCAACGTTCATCATTCATCAAATTATTTTTATATAGCTACTATACTCCCGGCACACGACGTCGGGAACAACGTCGAAAAATCTAGTTCCGACGTCGTGTGCCAGCAGGAAAGCGTGTATACTGTACCAGTGTGTAGGAAACCATGTAAGTCAGCTTCATTACTTTTTTATGACACGAAAAACATCACCTTTGCGATTCCGATTGATGATATAAAACAAAACACAGTGTAGATCTAGTACAACCTCGTTCTTAGGGCTTCTTCTTTTTAAACGTCAAGAGAGAAGAAGCCATGGAAACAAGGTTGGGAGAGTCTCCACTAGGCGAATTCTAAATGAAGCCATTACATTGGTTGAAAGCGACCTCACCCGTCTTAACCCTTAACCATATTAGTACTGGACTTTTTAGGGCTCTGCAACACTGGGAGTGGGGCTGATTCTACACCAACTCCCCCCGCCCTCCATTACTTTTGAACCACTTATAATATTTGGATAAAACTTTTCACAATTATAGTTCATAATAAAAAGACCAAAATGGTACGAAATTTATTTTGATGACGAGAGTGACGTCGTCGCAAAAAATATAACAGCCAATTTTCCTTAAAAACCATGTATTCTTAGAATTTCCATTAACCCTATTTCTACTGGGCTTTCTAGAACACATTGTGCTCCCCTCCCTCCATAACTTTTGACAGAACCATGCTGTAGTCTTGAAACTTTCCAGGAAGTTGAATCAACCCATAATAAACATTTTTGCATAATTCTTTTTGTGATGACGTCATTTCTAATGATGACGCCATCAAAGAAAAACAGGTAGGCAAAAAAAATATTTTAGGTAAGATTTTTTGATCTCTGATTTGGTCAAAATGTTTTTCAAGCAAAAATAAGAAGAAAAATTGTTTTTTTCCAAAATTTCTTTTTACCACCTGTCAAAAAATTGGTTACTAAAGAAAACGTTATTCCTAGTTACCAAAAACTTCTTTTTTCGAAATTATCCTGAATAAATTATAGAAAAAGTCCCAAAATCTCTAGTCATATAAGCCGTTCATTCAAAAGTTATGAAAAAAAGTATGACAGGGTAGGGGGGGTACAATGTGTGCCCCCCTCCCCCCAGTAGAAATAGGGTTAAAAGAGTTTTATAAAGCTTTTTTAATTTTCTTTTCAGTTTTAGATAGGTCTGGTTGTCTTGTTGTTTTACATAGTTTCCGAGTTTTTAGTGAAAACGTTGCAAAATGCCAAAATTTTCATCCGAAAATCAAGAAAATACGATTTATTAAAAATCAGGAAAAAAGATTTGTTGTTTCAAGTAACTTCAAGTTTATGCTGCAAGCATTACTAAAACACAAGTTATGTCAATACAACGAACTGATGATTTGCAAAGGAATATGAAGCTGAATACTAAATGTTGGAAAGTTTCAGCACCATATCACATCATCACATATGTTAGGGAGGGGGCGGAATCCCCCCCCCAGTACAAATAGAGTTAATACTTATGGTAAAATGTCAGTCACAGGGTGAAAGTCGTGTACGTTCTTTTTTTTTCTTTTTTTTTTGTCCCAAATACTAAAATTGACATATGCTCATTGACAGTCTTGTCACACTGCGGATTTCACACAAACATTTATTATTTATTTATTTATTTTGACGCGTCAAATTCCTTTATGAAGTAAACCCTGCTTAAAATTAAAAAAGTTCACTTTTACATGAACAGATGGGGAAAGTTCCACTAAAGAATAATAATCTTAAAATTAGCGACCTCAAGCTTGCACCTCGTTACCAGGAATTATCATTACATTTTGATTACACATACTGGAAACGATCTGGAAGCAATGTTTCTTGTTCAAAAAATATCCCTCATCTGTTCACTGAAAATAAGGCAAAAATAGTAACGGTATAAATGTGTTGAAAATATCTGCATCATTAATTCGTTGAGTTTGGTGCTGATAATAGAAGGTTGGGCTCACTTATCATAAGCAGGTAATAAATTACACATGAGACACATAGTCATTAATAGCAAATATTTGACCATTATTAAGATGGGTTTCCACTAGGCAAATTCGTTCGCAAGAATTTTAAATGAAGCCATTACTACTAGATATCTCCAACCTCGTTCCCCGGGCTCATTCTCTCTTAAAGTCGCATAATCACCCTACTTTGTCAAAATTCCAAAATCGATGTCAAGTTCATTATTGACAATTGCTGATCA
>JAULBZ010005681.1:0-13171 GCA_032360805.1 Neoturris breviconis
GATAACTCGGGTTATGACGTCATATTCGTAACTCGGGCCCGTAACTCGGTTTTCTTAACTCAGGATTTCCGAACCTCATTTACATTGTCTCTCAATTCTGACATCAGAAAAAGATGAGCCTACTGTATGTCAGCTATGTAGGGGTAAAGATAACTTCCACTGTTTCACCCAAATGAGGCTTTATAGTTGGACCCCTCCCTTCATAAAGAAAGGGGGGATCAGCCAATTTTATCAATTTTGTCCAATTAGCAAATCCATAGCTTTTTCACTGATTTCTATGCGGGAGAAATTGAAAGATATATTTGAAGATAATTGATAAGATATGTAATTGAAGTGTGTAAAACATTTCCTATGTTACCGATTTAAATCTTTGTTACATGTGAATGGATGGTATGCTGTGTGTTGTTGGTTAGGCTGGCGTAGGAGACGCACCTTTTAGGGGTAGGGGGAATTGTCCAGAAAGGAGGGATGTAACTTCTTGCCAACTTTGGGCATTATATGAACAAATCAGATGCAGTATATCCAAAAACAGCTATAAATATAAAAATATTTCATTTGCCTGGCAGTTAAACTTTGCACGACCACCGTGAGAAGTAAAAAACGGCATGTAGGCTAATTAAGTAAAAACTTTTTGTATCATCATGTTTTTTGGTTGTATTGGTATTATTTGCATTCCTTCTCTTTAGTGACATAGTTAAACTGACTGCTCAATTTGTGGCAAAAAATGGAAAGGGTTTTTTGACAAATTTAATGACACGAGAGCAGGTATACATTATTTATAAACAACATATCCAGTATATTATATGGCAGTAATGATGACAGTAATACTCTCCTGTTCCTAATTGTAAAGATGGGAGGGTAAATTCCCGTTTAAGGTATGTGTAACTCAGAGTTACAAAGAGTAACTCTTTGAAACGAAATTTTTTAAAAAAATTAGAAAATTAATCTAGAATGCTTAGAAAGTATATAAAAAACCATGTAAGAGCAAAAAATCTGAAAATTTAAGTTCCACGAAGCTATATTAGCCTGTTTTTATTATCTCATATTTATCATTCACCTAATAAAAAATGTTGAATTTTAAATGCTCTTTAAAAAGATGTTCAAAATGTGTTTCTAAAGAGACACGTGTGTCACACAATTTTAAATGGCTATTTATATTGTATTATGTGAAAAACTTTAAGTTTTCTTTTATAAACAAGAGTAAATAATATAATTTGTAACTTTTTGGATAAAATGACTGATACTAGAAAAAGAATATCGAATCTATTTACGGGAAGAAAAAGAGCCGAATAAAAAATCAAAATGTTTTTCTTAAAACAAAAAATCAACTCTAGCTTTGTCTGATCAAGGATCGTATTATAATCAAGAGAAATGGCTTGAAGAATACAATTACGATTTGTATTATAATTCATTTGGTTCAAGTGATGACGAAAAATCCAAAGATCCAAAACCACTCTGATAGCGACTATTCTTCCATCGACGAAATATACAGTCAGAAAAAGAAGTACAGATAAATGACTATATTATAAGCGAAAGTTTGACTGATCCATTGAACTCTTTTGCTATTATATCACCGACTATTTTACAAAAAATGTTATCACAGCAAGCTTGTTGTAAGTTTTGTGAAAAAAAATTAAGCTCATGTCAGTCACTAGGAAGAGTATGGGTTCTCGTCTGTTCTAATGCGAATTGTACATCGCCAAGTACTAAATCGACGGCAATGACTCCAAAGATCAACAACAGATTTCAAGCGAACGAAGATTTTATTTTAGCATGCACAGGGGTTGAAAGAATCTGACGTTTTTTTATAAAAATTGTTTATTATTATTTAAAAAGCTATGTAGTTAAACAGAAAACAATAGAATACTTATTGTCTGCATATTTCTTGACACGTGCAGACAGCCGGTGCTTGATGAATAGTTTAATAGATTAGGCAATGTTATTTTAAAATGACGTTTTTCTCTAGCAAGACATTAGGTGTTTAGCAAAAAAGCTCCAAGTCGCTATAAAATTGTCGGTTGCCCTTAAAAATTTGACACGTTAAAAATAAACTCAACACGCACAGAATTGTGTGCGGAAAATTTTTGCTTTTGATTGGTTGTGGAGATATGAAGGCCTTTGTTTGAGTGTTTGAAAATAAAAAAAATGTGAATTCAGAAAATATCAAATAAATAAAAAACTAGAAAAAAACAGAAGTTTTCCTCACACGCTTTGTTAGAGCATGTGTCATCTGTGATATATGCGAAGAAAAAAATAAAAAAAATAAAAATGGTAGAGAGTGGTAGAATGGTAGAATGATTTTTTTTTAAATAATTAGCGCTTTTTTATGCATTTTTTCCTGGAATACAATAATTATAAAAAACTAAAAAACGCATTAAAGTTGTAGATTAAGATCTCCTCTTTTCATACAAAAAAAAAAAATTATTTGGAAAAATAAATTAGTTTTGACGCAATAAGTGAAAATGTATAACACATTTCATCATACTCAAAGGGTTACACATACCTTGATTGAGAAAAAAAACATCTGGCTTTATTTTAGAAAATATTAGCTACTTTTATACCTACAAAGATAAGATTAGTAACAATGTTGCAACCCCCTCTAAAACTATACTAAAAACAATCCTTCGTTGTCCCTCAGTTATTTAACAGTTTTTAAAAATGATTTAAAACTCACATTATAACAAGACTTGCACATAGTGATAGAAATATCTGACAAGATATTCTTGAAGTATTGATATTTTAATGGTGGAGGCCATTTCTTTATAAAAACAGAAGTACGTGGTATTTTCTTTAGAGTATTTCGTCCAATGATCAATGGAGTGTATTCTCCTCCACCTTGTTCAAAGGACATAAGTTTTGTAGCAAATGCATCATCGTCATCATTCTCAACGCCTGAATCAGAACCATCCATACGTAGTGTTTGACTATCTAAAATTACAAAGAGGTTAAAGTCACATAATCACCCTATTTTGGTAAAAATTCCAAATAAATAAAATGAAAGCTTGTAATGTCATTAACACATTCTGAAAATTTCATTCCTTAAAGACAACTATTAGCGGAGATATGAGTGATTAAAGTTTTGTATTTTTTATGCTAACTGTGTGGCAGCCATATTGTTTGACCAAACTTCATCGCTTTTATGCATGATTACATGAAGTTGTAGCTAGTTTTTGATAAAATAATTGCTTATTTGACCCACTTCTTGTTATTAATAAATGCTGAAAATTTCAGGGTGTGATCAGCAATTGCCAATAGTGAACTTGATATAGATTTTAAAATTTTGACAAAGTAGGGTCATTATGCAACTTTAAACTTGAACAAACATAAAACATAAACTCTGCCAGGTTTTACCCCAAAAGATAACAAAAAATAGAAATCTATGATTACAAAGTCCTATGAGTATTGCTAAACTATGCATATGTTTTGTTTATCTTCAGAAATCTTCATTTATATTTCCAAACAGGGGAAGGGAAAAATAAAGCCGTCCTCAAGCAAATTCGTTAGTTTTCATTGTGGTTTTTACACATGCAATGTAACAATTCAAATCCTGAAATTTATTTATTTATTTTGTTCGTGTGAATTATGTCAAGGATCTATCTATCACTTCCAAGCCTTAAAATATCTATCTGACATCACCTATGTTTTTATTAACAGTTATTTTGAGGCCTGACTACATATTTTTAATAGCACAGAAGAATAAGAAGAAAACTTACTCTGATCAGAATTATTTTCTTGAAAACGATCAGAAGATGTATTTGTAGAAAGAGTATCAATATTTATTAATTTCACAGCTTCTTCATCGCTATAAAAGAAACATTTAGTATGTAAGATAGAAATTATGCAAAGAACCACCGTTCAGCAAAGGTTGATTAAACATTTCCATGGCTTTTAAGGGTAGAGAGAATTCTTTTTTAATTTATGAAGAAACAAATCAATTTCTTAACCAATATCTTTGTAGATACTAATTTTTCTGCTTGACTGTTTTTTTTTATGTTATTATCGTAGATTTTGTTTAGTGTGTATACAGGAGAATCTGTTCTATGCTCTTGCTCGAAATTAGGCGGAAAAGTTATGTATAGAACTGTCCCAGCAGGCAAAAACCCGTTCAAAGTCTGCAGTAAGAAGCTAGAACAACATCAAACAACGTCAAACAACGTCAAACAACGTAATTCTAGCATATTTACTGCAGACTGTGAACAAATTTTTGCCCACTGGGTTATGGTATATTTGATTTTTCTTCGTTTTGAAGACAAGATCAATTGCAATATCATCATCCTTTCCTTTGTGGTTAACCTGTTTCTTCAAAGAGAATGAAAGGAGTCATCTTCAAAATTCTTTTCATAAATCAGATGTTTTAGCAGATTTAAATAAGTCAAAATCAATAAATTTGAGAAAAAAGAATCTACGAAGAAGAGTGTTAAGTCAACAAGCTTGCAATTGTATTGAAGAAACCAATCAACTACAAGACCGTTGATTCAGCACTCTTCCCTGGAAACGAATTTTGGAGATAGTCCTTAAACAAGTACCTGATATCATCTTCAACATTGAATTCCACCAATGGTAATGCCTCTATAAATAAACAAAACAATCAGCATTAAAAATGTAAACAAGCCATACACATAATGTTGGAACATGCCTGTCCTATTGTTACAGAATTTTTTTAATGTAGTCAGACTCGGGGACTCTCTCAAAAATAAAATTTACTGAGAAGATATAGAGTCAATGACCTTGTAGTAGATTAGTGTTATCTTACCGAATCCAATGAATGAGTGAACAAATGGTTGCGAACAATTGATACACTGATTGCCTTTGTTATTCAATAATGGATTTGTTGTGGAACAGCGGTAACACATATGAAGTAAGTCCTATAAGGAAGTTATAGTTTGACTTGTAATATTTGTACTAAGGCCAATTGCAGATGATTCTTCATTCATAGTCACGTCTTGTTACAAAATCAAAATGTAGGATGCGCTCATTATTCATTTATTTTTTAAAAAAATTTAAAAATATGCCGGCTATTTTTGCTGCCATAATGCTTGAACCCTGCAGTATTCCATCTGCAGTTTTGCTACCGTAAATTCTAAAGCTTACTGCAAACAGGTACATAAAATGTGTGACTGCATTTTTTATGATACTTCATGATGCGTGCATATGATATACAAGACTAATTATCAATCTACATGTAGTTCAAAAGACCAACGGCAACGTCGATAAAGATAAATGCCGGCATAGTTCTTCTCTGTGAATGTTGACTCAGTGAATATTCTAGCGATCTTCACATTAATTAATTTAAAAAGAAGTTAAAAGAATGATCGATGTTGAATGAACAGTAGTTTACATTTTCTTGAGTGGAAACAGGCCTTAAGTCTCAAATACATTTGTGTTCTAAATTTAGTGAAACAATAAGTCCAAAAACATAGACTCATTGCATACAATCCAAAAGAGCATGATACAATAATAATACATCCTGCCTGGCCCGTTTAAATCTATTGAAAGGGAACTAACAACAGTTTCCAAATATTCCATACTCTTTATATTGAGCACTATTATTAGAAATACAATGGAGAGACATAAACACCTCTTCACCTGTGATTTTTGACATTTATATTCACATTTGGTTGGGTAATTTTACCTGACTGTCTTGAAATGGTTTCGACCGAATTGTGATACTACCAAGATCAATAGCTTCTTGAAATCGATCAGGAATACGTAGTGTCTGAAACATCAAAGCGAAATAATTTATTTACAAAGTAAATAATTTGCTATTATGATCAGGGACTCTAGCCCAAATAGGAAGATTCAAAATTCAGACACAACCACGTCAAACTCAAGGAAAATGTGTGCCTTACTCACCAAAATCTTTGATTTTCAGAACTAACTATTTTTCTGAGCATTACAAGCTTGCATACTACTGCATAGATTCTTAGCCTCAAATAGAATGCCGGATGATTTATTGTTTTTTTTTTAAAAGATAAAGAATATTTTTGATAAAGGTCACAGATCTTGTTATCTACTGTGAAGGCTGATTTCTATATCCACCATAACCCTAAATTTGAACGTCATACCTCCAGTAGATCAAAATATATGGGTCATAACCTGAAACCACATATTGTCAAGTGGGAAATCTTATGTAAATAACCGATATCATTATTTTACCATAACTTGTGTTAAAGTAATGCTAATGCTACAAAACTTATTGAAGTTACTTAAAATCACAAAATAAATAATTCTGATAAGTTTAGTCATGTGACTAACCTGTTTTTCCCGATTTTTCGGACTAAAATTTTGGCATTTTTCAAAATTTTTACTACAAACTCAGAAACTAAATAAAAGAAAATTTAAATACCTATACAAAACTGCAAACAAAATGAAAAATGAGCCATTTAAAATGAATTGTGATGATAGCATCAGAAAAGCGCTGACTTCAGCAAAAAAAAATAGTACCATTTTATTCCTTTTGTGAAAGACTATAACTCTCAATCCTAATAGTCGTTGAAAAGTTATGAAAGGTGTCTGAATTTATGTCAGCATTTCTCTATGGAGAAGCATCTTTGGAGGCTAATTTGCGACCAAAAGGCTGCAAATTAGTCTTTAAAGATGCTGCTCCACAAAGGAATGCTAACGTGAATTCAGAGACCTGCCATGGTCTTCTTCTCATATAGTGCATTAAGATGTAGGAATAGTACCTGTAGTTTATCATAAGCATATCTTGCTAACTTGTATGCACCTAAATTCTTTCCTTGCTTTCCAACTGCAAGTAACGCATGACTGATATTTGTTGTCAAGAAAAAAATGTTAAATATATACAACACAAAAACAAGAAAAAATGAAAGTTACGGTATTGAAAGCCCACCAAACCAACTGAAAGTTAAATCTAAGCACATAAATACAATTTGCATACACACATTATACGTCAGCATTTAAAATATGTCTTTATTAAGATGGTAAAGTTTCGGTTCAAATAAACATTTAGAACACCTTTTTCAAGGTAAAATTATGTCAGGTCACTGTGGAGGAGAGGAGCAAAATTTCATATCCAGGATAAACATCCAAAGTTTACATGGCATTAGGAGTTCATGTCCTTATTAAGTTGATAAAGTTTCAAGTCAAATAAACAACTGCAACAGCTTTATTAAGGTAACATTATGTCAAGTCACCGTGGAGGAGAATAGTAAAACTTCATATCATAGCCTAAAGCAATGCTTAAAAATAACTTCTCCACATCATAGCTCATAATATAATATACAGATTTCATACATCACTACATATAATAGCATTATCATACCTTGTATTTATGTATAATAAGTATATAATACTTTAACTAACGTAGAATATTTGTTTTGTGTTGAGAGACTATTAAATATAATTACATTAAACATAATACAGTCAGTGGAATCTAATGATAACAGTTCAGACAAAAAATAAATTACACAGTTTTTAAAATAAAGCTTTTGTTCCATTTTCTTGAAAGATTGAGTCGAAGCAATTTCATTTTTTTCCTTAAAAAATAATGAAAAACTTATTTGAGCATAAAAAATAAACAAACCTTTAATTAAAAAACTGAGAAAATCTATTTTTCACCATTTTGTTCTGAATGATACCCCTCAAACATTTTTAAAAAGCATGGTCAACTTTTGACTCTTTTGAATTTTTGAATTTATATTAAGGGGAGCATTTTTTGTGCCAAAAATATTTTCCTGGTAATGTTTTTTCCTAAATGAAAATATTATTGGAAAGTTCAGGATCAAAGCAATCTAAAAAATTATGATCCATCACGGACAATTTGACCATAATTCCCAAACAATTTCTGTTTTTTCCCTTCTAGTAACCTTAATGCAGACTATTTAATGGAAGATAAAATGTTGTCAAACTAATGTTATCAAATTCCATGGACATAATGATAATGAAAGAAATTAAACAAGAAAAGATACACTCTAGAAACTCCATGTGGTATTTCTTTAATCAGATAATGCAATAGAAAACGTCCCATGTTGAAAAGAGTTTCAGGCATTTGTGCAGTAAATGGCTCCTCCTACAAAGAAGAAAGTAAGGCACAGTCTCAAAAAGAAAATATACAAAGAAGAGTACTGAATAAACCATTCCATCGCAAGCTCGTTGACATAATTCCCTTCTGTGCACTTGCAGTTTTTTTTAATATATGATCAAATTTATATTCTTTAAATCCACTCAGAAGGTTCTTTCTGTAACGATTATTTTGAGTACAAATCTATTATAAAATACTACAAAAACAAACCTCTTCTCAAATGCCAAGACTTTCGGTAAGTTGAAAGGAATGAAATAAGAAAACGAGATTGAGATCTTACCATGTATCTGTGTATGGTGTGATAAACGTAGTATATTTCAGCTTTTCTCTGATACGTAAAATACTTCTCAATGATATTATCTTCAACATCTTTTAATTCACCTGTTAGATCAATTTAGATTCAGCAATGAATAGTGCTATATCAACAGAATGTCACCTAATTCATTCCTTTTTATTACATACAAAGAAAGCATGTAAGCAAACATGGATATAACTACTGGACATCAATTGTGGAGGGGTGTTTTATTAATATAATTTTCAGCTCAAAGCTGAACACTATTCTCAAAATAAAAAATATTCAGGCTTGTATAGTAATAACAAGCCTTGAAATAACTGCCGGACATCACCTGTGGAGGAGTGTTTTTTTCAGTTTAGTTTTTGGACAGCTGAAAACTAAACTGAAAAAACACTCCTACACAGGAGATGTCTGGCAGTTATTTCAAGGCTTGCATAGTAATAATGTTTACCTGATAATTTCTTTCCGGCAATATCAAGACATTGCATTGATAATCTCCAGAAATAATAACCTGCATCGTTAAACCTGTAATAGAAATTTGCAGAGTCAAGAACTGATTCAATGATCTCGCAATGGATTTGGGAGGTTTTTTCGTACCAAAGAAACCAATCCATTGCAAGTTTTTACTGTACAAGCCTGAATATAACTGTTAGACAATTATTTTACTAAAAAAAATTTAACAATATTAAAACTTTACCGGAGGGTGTTACAAGCCTGAAGATAACTGTCGAACCTGTTGATGAGTTCTTTTTTAGTATAGTGTTCAGCTTACAAATTTTGATATCCTCGCTAAAGTCTGGTTCACAATTATGAAGCAATAGCTGAAGCAAGTGAAGTAAGCATGCGCAGTACGATATTATGCGTGAAACAGTAAATGAAGCAAGGCGTGAAGCAAGTCGTGCAAGAGATTCATGTAAAAAATGCCAATAGAAAGAGATTTTCAAACATTGTGAAGTTTTGGATAAGGTATTTATAAGGTACTTATCATACATTGGTGCAAGAAATGATTCCCGGCGATAGTGAGTTTTATTTCAAGTGAGTCACTTAGTTAAATTTTAAACAATATTCTGCAATTTAAATTTTATTGGCGGAGAAATATTTATGAGTTTTATATTTTGTTTTAGGTACATTCAATTGTTTCCCAGTTCTTGTCAATATTTTGCTATATGTCGTTGGTTCAATGACATCAAAAAAAACACAAGATTGCAAAGGGCAATTCTTGCAGCCAACAAATAATGCTTATCCATACCATATTCTTGCCTATGGCAGCAGCCAACAATCACTATGTTTTTCGTATAGAATTGCTAAATCGACATTCTGTAAAATTATCCATGAAACTGCCTAGCTATATGGGAAATGAAAGCAAGATAGCAACATTGTTAATATTCTTAATTCAACGCATGCTTCATGCTTCACTTGCTGTAAGACGTTAACACAGTGCCTGCATGTGCTTCTGCGTCTACTTATGCATCTGCTTCATAAGGGTGAATTAACCCTGTTCGTATGGGGGGGCATAAAGCGCCCGCCTGATTATTCTATTTATCACAACTTCTAAACAAATGGCTATTACGACTTGGCATTTTGGGAGTTTTCCTATTATTTATCTAAGATCATTTTAAAGAATTTTTTTTGGTAACTAAGGATAATTTCCCCTTAGCAACCAACCTTTTGACAGGTGGTAATTTTATTTTTACAAAAATCTTATTTTTGCTTAAAAAACATTTTGGTAAATAGTTCTTAAAATCTAAAATATTTTTTTTGCACTATATGTTTTGGTCCTGATGACGCCATCAGAAATATTGCTGTCATCAGAAAAATATTTATGCCAAAGAGTTATTATTGAGTTGAACTAACTTTCTGAAAAGTTACTATAGCATGTTCCTATCAAACATTATACCGCCCCCTCATACATTCAGAGCCTCAAAAATCCCACACTGAATAGGGTTAAGAGTTATTAATCACTTTGAAAGAGAGTAAAGTTAAACAAGCATTTGAACATCTTAAGATTATCTGTAACTTTATTCTAGAACATAAACAAACAAATAAATACTTAAAATGTGTACCTGTTTTCAACAACAGCATTGAGAGTTAACTGTTCTAATACTTTCACAGCTTCTGTTCTTCGACCAGCTTTATGGAATGCTAAAAATAATATGCAAGACTATTATCACAACACACTGGAAACTGCAAGCTTGCTATTACAACACTCTTACGATACATTCTTGTATAGGCACCTTTGGGTGAATGAGGGGAATGCTTATAAGAGAGTGGGTGGGGTATTCAACCACAACTAGTTTGGGTGGAATTTCATTTGAGTATTATTTAGCTTTTACTCATCTCCACATTTAGCTATACCTAACGTCTAACATATAGCACAAGTAGAGATTTCTTTTTCATTCATACCTGCTTGTGCTTCATCAAAGCGGTCATTCTCGGCCAACCAATTTGCATATGGAACATAAACATCATCCTACAGAAAAAGATAGATATTACCAAACAGCTATAACTGCAGCACACATGGTAGTCATACTCTCTAAATGTGCTAAGCACACTGTTGGATTTATAAATATTATACTTTCGTATAAACAAGAGTGTTACAATTAAACTTACTTTAAGGTCTGAATGTTTCTCTGCCAACAAAAATGCCTAGAATAGAATGCAAACAGTAGATAATTCAAAAGTTATTCTAGTACAAAATGTTATTCTAGAATAGTATGACAGTGGTTAAAATAAGAGTAAATAATCACTGTAGAGGAGTGATTTTTGAGCATAGCTTCAGTCTACATAGCCTGAAACAATGCTCAAAATATCTCTCATTCACAGTGATTATTTGTTCTTATTTTAAGCAGGTACAATAATATTATTAATTAATTTCCATGGTTGGATTTTACATTGTTGATTTATTTATTTTGCAGAAAAGATTAAAACTTGAAAAGATTGCAACAACATGTCTCCAGGAAATAGTTGGCTTATTCCTTGGTGACAGTAAAACGACAATCAATTTAAACTGAATTCTCTTCTTCTTACTATGCTACCCATACCTCTTCCCATTGTTGTGATCCAACATAAAGTTGAACAAGTTGCTTTGTATCACCAAGTTTCAAATAAATTTCTGCAGCATAGTTAAACTAGAAAATAGAAGTTGATGCTTCTACAGGGAAGACTAATGAGTCAACAATCGTACAATGGATTAGTTTCTTCACACCAAAGAAACCAATCCATTACAAGTCCATTGACCTAACACACTTCTGTACAAGTTAAATTTTGTCAATTTAGAAAGAAAGACCCAAATCATGCATTTCCTTTCAAGCATACATACTAATTCACTAGTTTCCAAATGTCCGAAATAATCACAAAACAATATGCTTAGGTTCATATTTATCCGTAGAATTATTTATCCTCCTCATTGTAAATTTATTAGCCTCTTCCACAGACTATGTTTAATTCTTCCAAATCTCACATTCACGTCTGTTTTCTTCTGAAGCTTTTTGTGTACATTGATGTCAGAATTCATTAATGTGAAACGTGTTAATAGATGGTAATTTATGCAATAATTATTTCTTTTTCATAGTAGATATGGTACCATTATTAATTATTACGTCACAACAACAAAGAGTTGAATCAGCAATATTTAAATAAATAAACAACTCATACATTATCATACATTAATGCATTTTGTGTTAATGAATTCTGACGTCAACGTACTACAAATAAGAGTGTTATATCACACCAAAAAAAACAAGCAATTGCCATTGCACATTTGTTGACCTAACACACTTCTGCACAGTCTCATTTTTATTGAATTTTGTCAATTTTAATTGATTTAAAAAGTTGACTTTGGAGCAAAATTTTGAGATGGTCCCTAAACACAGTATTTAAATGCTCATGACAGACAAGTTTAGTATAAGGCTTACTTGGTTCAACTGTTGTAAGTACTGAGGTTTAGTATAAGGCTTACTTGGTTCAACTGTTGTAAGTACTGAGCACATCGAGTTAAAGGTTCCTTATCAGCTTTGTTTAGATTACGGCCTAACTCAACAAGTCTAAAAATAAAAGTCACAAAACATAACATCTACTGAGGAGAGTACCGAAGAAACCAATCCATTACAAGCTCGTTGACCTAACACACTTCTGTACAGACTACTTTTTATTAAATTTTGCCAATTTTAGTTGATTTAACCTTAAGTTGGTTTTGGTGCGAAATTTTGACACGGTCCCTAATACGGTCCCTTTGTCTGTCAATCTGAAAACTATATTCAAAAATACTCCTTTACGGGCTAGGGGCCGTCTCAAATATAAAATATACAGAGGAGAGCACTGAGTCAACGATCTTGCAAAAGATTGGTTTCTTCGACACAAAGAAACCAATCCATTACAAGTTTGTTGACCTAACACACTTCTGTGCAGATTCATTCTTGTTGAATTTTGTCAAAAATTGATTTTAGAGCAGGATTTTGAGATGGTCTCTTATGTATGACAGATATTTCAGTAACCCCTTACTTTTCACTCCATCCATTCTCACCAAGAATTTCAACAGTCTTTAGAAATTCACCAGCTGCAATGAACATGTCCCTAAAAAAATCAATATCAAAGAATATTTTGTAAAATAAAACACTACACATTATTTAAACTGAAAAATCACAACAGAAGAGAAAAATAATGATTGTGTGGAAAAGTGGTCAACTTAGTAAAATTGAATTTGTTCTCATTTTGAGCACTTCTGCTAGGTACTTAATATAAATACTTTGAGGCTGTTTTAGGGACCATCTCCAAAATTCGTTACCAGGGGAAGAGTGCTGAATCAATGATCTTGCAATTGATTGGTTTCTTCG
>JAULBZ010005682.1:0-13169 GCA_032360805.1 Neoturris breviconis
CATTAGAAAGTTTCTGGATGAAAACCATGCTCGTCGGTTATGTAATGCTTTTGTTTTGTCAAATTTTAATTATTGCCTTCTTATTTGGATGTGCTGCAACAAAACTCTTGATGCTAAAATCTGTAGAGTTCACAAGAGGGCCTTAAGAGCTTTACTGGAGCTTACGATGATTCCTTGGATGAACTTCTATCATTTGATAGAGGACTTACGATACATTCCAGGGATTTGCAAGCTCTTTTAGCAGAGATATATAAAAGTCTGCTTGGCTCTAATACAGATATTATGAGTAACTTGTTTCATTTAAAAATCACTTTAAAAATTACTTTCTTCGAATTTCATGCTTATTGAGTCTTTCTCCTACCAAATCCATTCGATTTGGTACAAATTCTATATTATTTCGAGGTAGTCAACTGTGGAATTCACTTCTAAACAGTGTCAAGATAAGTGAAAGCATTGAGATTTTTAAACAAAACGTTGCATCTTGAGTTGGAATAAAACGTTTACTGTATGTCCGCTATGCTCAGATTAGCGTCAGTATTTTTATTGTATTTTAGATGATTTTATTTTTACTTTTGTAAATAAATGTTTACTTACACTTACTTACTTAGGGTCACGTTTTATTATTGCGATATTATAATTGATCGATTTCTAATTAATTTCGGCTTAATTTAATAGGTTTAGGTTGTTACAAGATTATAGATTGGACAAAATGGTTCTTATTGAATATTGATATGAAGGTCTCTTTGATAACGGATAACGTGTTTATATTAAAGGTTGATTTCCATTAGGTGGAAAATTCCGCGCGTAAACAAAAAAAGGCATTCCATTGGTATGCCAGCGGCATATTTGGTCGGTTCATAACTTCTTGAACGTTTTTGGCTAAAATTTTCTCACTTTTCCTAAAATTTATTAACCTTTCTAGAAAATATATTTATTTTGAAAATTATATTTGCCTTCGTTTTCCTTGGTAGACGGTTTCCGATCAGGGGTAAGTAAAAAAAAAATCTAAATAAAAATAGTGCTTTAACAATGTGTAACCAAGTATTTCTATGACCAATGTAATTAGTAAAGAAAATTTATAAATGTGTGTAATTTACAGACCAGAATTTGATATTTTAGATTAAATTCTCCTAACATTGGGATCTTTTAGTCCCAATTCTGTATATAACAACTAAAATTACTTACAATCTCTCAAATAAAATACGAGACAAATTACGAATTTCAACAAGCAATATACACCACAAGTAAAACGCAACTAATTAAAACGACCTCGGGAATACCCAAGAGATTTATCGAGTAGACTTAGGTTCGTTTGCAAACTCGACAAATTTTGTTTTTTCTACAACCCCTTACGTAAATATTTGAGACAATGTGAAATTTGTGCAAAAATTCCGAATTTCAAATTAAAAATACTTAAATTTCCATTAGCAAGACGAACTGCACGGAAATTCGCACCAAGAGCCTGAGTACTAGGCTGCTAGAAGCAACAAAATTTGTCGAGTTTGCAAAAAGTCCTAAGATCCTAAGCTCTTTATATCTTATATTTTCTAGGCTATAGATCCTAAGCTCTCAAGTCTACAAGATAAATCTCTGAGATAAATCTTAGGAAACCTCTAGTGGTCATTTTCAGCACTTGCGTTTTGCTTGTGGTGTGTATTTCTTGCTAAAATTAAAAAATGTCTCATAATTTACGTGAGAGGGTTGTAGCAGCCTGGTACTCCGGCTCTAAATAATCTAGATTTTGAGGCTTTCCATCTTAGTTGATAAACATGTTTAATCTGCAATACATACTGCAATTACATATGTGACCAACTATGGTCAGTTCCCAGTACTGAAAGTTGCTTTGGATAAACTGAAATTTATCAGTACTAAAGGTGTTTATCAGTTGCCAAATGATTTGATATATATTTATTTTCACTTTCGAAAGAAAGATAATAGAAGGTCTGATTCTGGGACTTTATACACAGGTATAAATACATTACACATAGGCCTTTTATGGAAAAGGAAAAAACAAGTTAATGCAGAATTTTGAATTGACATACAAACGTAAAAATTAAAAATTGCATTTTATGAAGTTACTTATGGTTATGATTAAGTCCGAAAACATTGTGCACCCGGCCTAAATAGGGCAAATATTTTACTGTCTTCTGAGTACTGGTTATTTATAAAATGGTTGCTTATAAAAAACTATAGCTAGATACAACCAATGAGGGTGCATGCGTCTTCATTTCGAAGGGAGGAGGCTTATGCAGGAAATAAGGTATTTATATAGCTACCTGGATATAGATCAATATAGATCGGGTTATGATTATGACTACGACCGTGTTTCACATGAATTTATATTTTCTAATCGAGGTTTCCATTTCTAAAGTAGGACCAATATATTATATTCAAAAAGGAAATGAATGAATATCTAAGTGCGGGTTTTCACTAGACGAATTCGTTCGCACGAGTTCTAAACGAAGTCATTGCATTGGTTGAAAACGCCGTCACCTGACAGGTGACGTCATTTCCAACCAATGTAATGACTTCGTGTAGAATTCGTGCGAACGAATTTGCCTAGTGGAAATCCACCTTAACAGCAATTCAACATCGGATATTAGATAATGGAGACAAATTTAACATTACACCATGAAACGGACTGTTTGTTTAATCGTTGGCTTAATCACAATTTTTAATGTTCTCTAACGAGCCGATTAAAACATCCTCAAACATGCCTGAATAACCTCACTATTACAGTGACTCGATATTTAATGACTCGATATTTAATTCCTTGCATGAATTGGTTACGGTAAATCTTAAAATTAAAAAATAAATTCAGAAAAAGCAATTAAATACAGATCGTGTTTACCTTATATAACGACATTTGTTGCATTTCTCACCACAATTAAACTCCTTCCCAGCGCTTCTTGTCTCTTTAATTTTTTCTCAGGTGTTTCAAAGTCCGCAGTAAAGCCGCTAGAACAACGTTCGAGAAAAAAATCAAAGAGACAAGAAGCGCTGAGAACGAGTTTGCACGACAATATAAGTTTCTATTGTTATTGAAGCCCGCCCTGTGGTTTGTGTTCATGTTTAAATAATTTCATTTTCTATTTTAGCTCATTATCTCATCATGATAGTATTCATGATATGTTACATCAATACAACAACGCCCACAACAACTCGTAAATATTCTAAAACACCATTGGTAATATCACTTTCTTTTATAACGCCATCCATTAAATCATCATCAGAAGAAATCAAGAACAAGCAACCAAAGCATAGAAAGTTTGGTTTTACATGCCGCAGTATATGCAGAGGGAATTATGACATATGCACGTCCGCAATATACTTCAGACATGAACATTTTTTGTGTTTGCGGATGAAATTAGAATGCAGAAGTAAATGTGTTGGAAATTTAATGATATTCCGTAATAATGACTAACTATTTGACATAATGTACACTCTGCAGCCACACAACGTCGGATCAACGATACAACGACATCAAAAATCATTTATACATTGTTGCGACGTTGTTCCGACGTTGTGTGCAATAAAAACATTCATTGACGGGCATATCGTGATCAAATCTGTAAAACGTTATTGGAACAAAATTCTTGACTTTTCGATTCATCATAGAATCGACATTTTTTTGGCATTACGTTTCCATTCATGTACTTTTAAGCGTTTATGAAAATGTGCAATACTTGCAAGAGCCAGTCACATTGTGGTACAATATGCTAACTAGCAAGCGACGACTTACAAAAGTTGTCTTCTTGACGGCGCAACGTCCAAACGACATCTTTTCGACGTCGCGCGGGGCTACTTTCAGTCATTGATATGATTTGAATATAAATTTGTAATATAGCTTCATTTAAATCTTTTGTATAACTTCAATATTATCCTCTCCCGAACATTTAATTCTCTTTTTGGCAAAATGATTGTAGATATAGACTATACTCTGAAATAACCCAAAGCAATATTTTATTATATATTATCTTCAAAGGAAATTGTTTATAAAGTGAGGTTGTCCACATAATATTTTTAAACAATTTTTATCTAGTAACAATTCTGTTTACCCAGTTTTACTTGGTTTTTCAAAATTCGAATTTCCTGTTGTTAGCCGAGAACAGAAAGGAAAATCTACTATGGAACATTTTAATTCGTATTTTAAAGATCGAAACTTGATGAAAATATGTTATTCTCGAGAACATTTCCACATTAACGAGACACACAACTTTAAATCTGAAAACTATACTGGGAAAACAGGGCCGTCAGAGTATAATTTTTGAACAGCTTTTCTTTGAAGAAAAATGATTTGTCTTATTTCTGAACTATTTTGCAGTGTATCTAAAAAATGATTATTGATACTAATATACCATTTTTAGCCAATACAGAGTACCAATTTTTTTTTAGAACTAAATATTAAATATAAGATACAATGAAAACGAGGCGTTAGTTGATCAAAGTAAAACTTGTTGCAATGCAATAACTTCCTTTTGTCTATGATAACAACTATGCAACTTTGAAGAAATGTATTTATTTTCTTTGGTAAATTATTGCGTCATATCACGCCGTGGACAATATTTGAGTTAACAATGTAGTAAATCACCGGGTCCAGATCTTCCTTAACTTTGGATCTAACAAATACTGTATATGAAACAAAGCTCGCCCTTGTATTAGCTATATCCAGTATAGCAGAATTAGCTTTTTTGTGTTAATGTTGATAACGCCATACGTAAAAAATGTTGATTCAGCAGATTCTAGAAATATGATATATCTGCGTTTGCAGTACTATTATTCTGAGTTTATATCATGGTTAAGGAAGTTCCATGTCTGATCCCCAGCTAATTTACTACATGGTTGGCTCAAATACTTTCCCACGAGTGATACACTTCGAATTTCCTTTTTTGTTATAATAGATGTCTAAACACTTAGTGGTTTGAGTAAATTCTGTTGCTTGTATCTATATTTCCAGCTATTTATACTCCATTTACCATTTAGTAAACCTTTCTTAACTACGTTGCGAAAATAATTTGTTGAGTTTGCAAGAATATCTAAGCTTCTAAATCCACTTTATAAATCTCTAGGAGTTTCTGCAGTCATTTTCAACATTTACGTTCCACTTGTGGTGTCGAGAGTTCGTCAAAATTCGCAAAATAACTTATAGTTTATGCTTAAGATTGTAACATCTGAAAATCAAAATTATATGATATCAGAAACAACTAGTGTTTGACTCGTCAGTCAGGCACCAAAGTAACTGTTTCGGGGATTTACACAATACAGTTTGTAGATACTTTGGCTCTCCAGCAGTCTCGATCGGAGAATAGTTGCCTAACAAAATGTGATGGTTAGTTCTAGCTATTTCTGACTTGACAGTTCCGAATGAGAGGATAAAAGTTGCTCACATGATTTACTAAAATTGCAGAAAGATTCTGTGTGTATTGTATATGTTTCTTTTGATGTTACGCATAAGCAATGAAAATGAATCTCACTGTAAATTCTGCTAAGTAGGGTAGAAGTGCAACTCTTAGAGTAAAATGAACCATAAAATATAGAAAATAGATATTACTTTCCATCTGTGGCATTCTCACAATGAAGAAAGGAAATGCATCGCGCTTGCCATACAACAAAAACACCATCTCCAATTGTAATAACAAGGTCAAGAAAAGTGGCATGTACTTGTGTAAACATTAAACTTTATTTTCTTGATAGGAATTACACCAAAGTCACTCGAATGATTCATACAACTTCATCGTCGATGAATCTATGTGCACCATGATATTTTCTTGCTTTAGTTTTATTAGTGTGTATTAGCTTAGTGATGTACTAACTCCAAAGATGGATATTGACCTAGAATAGTGCTGGATCGATATCCATGAGAATCCTAATTGTTTGCAATGAAGCAACATTTCGTATGGTAAAGTAGCTTTCAAATATAAGTAGTCTCAAGGCATTCTTGAAATATGTTTTAATAAAATTGTTCGTTGTTTTAATAGTCCATAGGCTGAGTTGGTTATGAATGCAATTGTGTTTCTATTGCCACCAGAAAAAACAAAGTCAATGATGCTAAATATTGTTCAAGAGTGTGTCATGTTCAATATTTGTACATGCACTTTGCATTATTTTTCTCATTTATCCAGTTTTTGAATTACTAGAAATGCATTCTCTACAACCCACAATTATTTGTAGTTGGCGAGAAAATACTCCTTCTCATGGAAACTAAGTATTTCATCAAAAATAAGTTTAAAAGCTCTGGACACACCCTTGGAAAGAGGTATAGTGCTGCATTTGCAAGAAGCAACAATAGATCTAGTTCCAATAGCAGTTTTATGCATTTTAGATATCTAATACATGTTAGGGAAGAGTTTATGATCATCAGTTACTTTTAAACTATATATCACAAATTTGATGTTATTCTGGATCGTTGACTCTTTACTTTTATTTGTCAGTTGATAAGTCTGTGTGCTATTATCAGGTATGCCCACCTCTTTCATAAGATGAGACACATAATATTTTTTGCACACAAAAACGAAGTTATTGGAAACCTAATCAATTGGTACAATAACAAATTTTTTTTGGAGAGAAGCTATGTTATCAAGTACAACAACATCATTTAAAACTGGTCGTGACTTTGTTATAGCTATTTTTGATTAAGTTTCTATCGATAGTTTTGCTAATGATTTTCTAAATTATTCCATTCTATAAAATTGTCTTTATCGATCTTATATTTTTCAGCTAGATTATTGCAGCAGTTTTTAATAGGAGAAAAAATATTTTAACACCTTTAGAAAAATTTAGTGTTTTCGGTTCTCTATAATTAGGTCCCTTAGATAAAAGTTTCCTTAGTTTTCGGTCTTCAACAATTATTAGATCACAAGAGACAATATGACTAAGAAAGGAATCACAAAAAAGGATTTCTCGCATTCGCAGTCTGCACAGTTTGTTATAAGGCTTACTTCATCGTCTATAAAAATGAATTAAACAGCCTCTTTGCAATTGAGAATTTTATTTGTAATTGTTCCACACAATTTGTATGAGACAACAGGAATATTATCTTTATCCCTTAGAGATTCTGAATGAAGCTCTACGATATCTTCAGAGTGAAATGTGTTGTCATTTAAGAGAAATAGGATATTTTATTGTTCCTATTGATTCTACCATAGTATAGTGGTCAGTACGTTCCAACCTCATCGAAGCGGCCCGGGTTCAATTCCCGGTGAGGTGCTATGGTAGACTCAGTCTTTTATCCACACGTGGTCGGTAAAATGAGTACCAGCATGCTGGGGTAATAGGTCAATTTGATCTGGGAATAGAGTGGCGCCCTCCCCTACCCTTGTGGTAGAATCTTGGACTTTTAATAACGGAAATTTTACAAATTTTGACAAAGAATACATGCCACAAGTAAAACAAAAATGTGGAAAACGACCGAGATTTCAGAGATTTATAGAGTAGACTTAAGACTTAGATGTTTTCGCAAACTCGACGAATTCTGTTGTTCCCAGCAGCCTAGTACCCAAGTTTTTAGAATTCGGATTTTGGCGCCATTCGTGTTGCTAATTTCGAAGTTATAGACTTTTTCTCTAAGTTAAAATTTCGAATTTCTGCAAACAATTCACTATGTCCACAGTACCTATGGCCAAGATTGAAGCTTTGGTTTCACGAGGATTATGTCTTAGTAAAGGAGGAAATAATTCCTAAATATTATTTGTAGTCTCTTTACTAGAGTCTACTTGCGTTACTCCGTCATTTAGACAATAGGGATAGATGCAACCCAACTTTCTAATCTTTTCTTTCTGGTAATTTCATCGTCCTCGTTGAACTGGTTGTAGCCTATCCCTGATAAAATCTCAATTATTTGAATAGTAAAAGAGAATCCCACCTAATCAACCTTTAATCTAAACACGTTATCCGTACAAAGAGACCTTCATATCAATATTCAAGAACCATTTTGTCCAATCTATAATCTCGTAACAACCTAAACCTATTATATTAAGCTAGAACTAATTAGAAATCGCTCAGTTATAATATCGCAATAATAAAACGTGGCTCTAACGACGTATCTATTGCAGCATGGCAAATACCAAAACAAAGGGTAAAATATCCCCCCTCCAAACTTTTGATGAAACCATGATGTAGTGTTGTAGACACTTAGAAAACAGGTGGTGTAAAAATATTTTTTTAGGTGAAATGTTTTTTGTTCCTAAACTATATACCAAAACGTTTTTAAGGCAGAAGAAAGAAAAAAAATGATTTTTTTTACCACCTATCAAAAATATGGTTGCTAGGGAAAATTATCCCTAGTTACCGCCAAAAGAAATTTGTTTCAAAATGATCCTAGATAAATTGTATGAGAAGTCCCAATTTCTTAGTCGTATAAGCCATTCGTTTAAAAGTTATGAAAAAAATATGAAAGAGGGGGGGGGGATTTTTGGATCTTATACGCAACCATTTTATAAGCAGCTAGACTCAGAGACAGTAAAATGTTAAGCAACTCTAAGTACTCAATTGTAATCATAAGCAACTTCATAAAATGCAATTTTATATTTTAACATTTGTATATGAATTTGAAAGGCTGTGTCGCCTTGTTTTTTCTTTTTCCATAAAAAATCTATATATAATATACTTATACCTGCGTATAAAGCCTGTTTATATCTTTCTTTTTAAAAGTAAATATATATCAAGACATTTACTGTTAAGCAACTTTCAGTACTGAAATTTCAGTTTATCCTAAGCAACTTTTATTATTATCACTTTCTTTTACATGGGTGCATTAAAGCCTAACTTTTCTAAATAACTATAATCAAAGACTGATCACTATATAAAAACACACATACCATTACAGTGAGACTAAGTATAAGTATAGCTGGATATATATAAATATAAGTATAAGATAGTTAAATATTGATTCTATATATAACCAACACCTTGTATATAACGTTTACAGATCCTGCAGGAACAGTTTGTCGGAACCCATTTCTTTATGTCCCTTTTAAAATTGTCTAAGGATGTCGCATTTTTAATTTTGTCAGGCACCATATTCCAAACCTTCGGTCCAAAGAATCTTAATGAATCAGTTCCATCACGTACTGTATTTACGTAAGGAAGTTCAAAATCAGTTTGTGAACGTAGTTTAGGGCCCTCATAACATTTATCTAAAAATATTTCTTTCATGAAACTAGGAGATAAATTCTGTTTTGCTTTGAATAATTATATTGCAAGAGATTGAATATTACGGTGATGTATGCAGACGGATCCATCCTATATTAGTAGTTCTTTGAATGAGGATATATTATCCATTCCATGGAAAACTGCGCATTTTTAATGGAATTTAGTGCTAGTTTTTATCAGGTATTCCATGGAATACCGCGCATTTTTAATGGAACATAGCGCTAGTATTCATCAGCTATTTCAAAGACGTCTTATTAACATCTTATTACGCACTTTTTACAGTAAGACGTCTGTAAGACGTCTTCAAACTGACGAAAACATATGGTTTGCAATGAGACGTATTATCGACGTCTTAAAGACGTATTTTAAAAAGACGTATTTTATGAGTCAATTTTTATGGGTCAATTTTTTTTTTATGCGGGTCAATTTTTTTTTTACATGTGTCAATTATTTTTTCTCGTGGGTCATTTTTTTTTTTACGTGGGTAAACATTTTTTTTACGTGGGTAAATTTTTTTTTTACGTGGGTCCCATTTTTTTCTTAATTTTTTCCTTTTCTGGCGGGTAAATAAAAGAATCCATGTTATAAATGTTTTTATTATCTCATCTGATGATAAAGCAAAAAGCGCTACCTTAAAGTGGATTTCCACTAGGCGAAGAAATATCCGAAAGAGGACGTTCCAATGGTAGGAATTGACATTAAGCACCATGCACGAACTTTTTCTCCTAGTAGAAATTAACTATTATTGATACTAATTTTCGAGCGTACTAAATTAGGTTACATTTTGCGAAAAGCGATGTGCAGGAGAATATGCTTTAATTTTCAAACATAATCTAACTTTGTCTTGCATTTCCAACTCCAAATGTCTACGTAAACGAATGTAAATATTTTTCATATGTGGCATGCGCACTTCTTAAATGTGAAACAGGTTCCCAGTCTCTTTGATTTTTTTTATCTCGGGTGTAAACCTGGAAAAATTGAAGAAACAAAAACCACTGGGAACGAGTTCACGTGAATGTGTTAACTTAACATGCGCAAAAAGATACGCTTTCTTGTTGCGAAATACACACGAAAATTAGTACGAAATAAGGTACTTTTTACAAAAAAAATGAAAACTATAAAGTTCCCGCCACCGGAAATATTTTTCAACCGGAAAAAAAGCTATCTGCACGGAAATATGCGTATGAAAAATGGGCTTAGGGCTCTGCGGAGGAGTGTGCAATCCTCGAATTTTCTGTTCTAATTAAATAGTTATAAACATTCTATTGAAAATGTGTCTAGGCGCAAATCAAAGAAAAAAACTAGAATAAAAAGAGACGCATCTGGTCTGATCCTGATGAAGCCAAAACAAAAAATTTTTTTTTAAGAAAACGAAAGAAAATAAGACTGCTGAAAACTCCCAGACCGTTTGGCTGTGTCAGACTACATCCATGGGTGAACAATCTCATTAGCCTTTCATTCGCTCTGAAAAGGAAATGCCACCGAAAAGAACTCCACAAGGAGTTTTAGATACGTTGGGAGGAAGTACAATTTTCCAGGAAAATTATCGGAATATCAGTATGAAAAAAAATCAGATCTGCCAAGTATTGGTCGTTTGGTCATTTATTCTTTCATTATTCAACAACAAAAAACATTTCTTTTAAAACATTGTTTATAATTTCAAGATTGTTTTATTCCGATCCCAGTTGATCCCAGTTGTTCGAAGATGATTAGTTAAATAGTCTTTTGACGACATTTGATTGGTAGAAAGTAGTGTTAATCTAGCGTTGATTCTAAATTAGCATTAATCGACTCTCGAAAAACTCAACGAGGATATAACTTATTTAAGCAACCAAGTCAAATTTCAAACTTTGTACAACAATTATGAATTTGTAATTACCTTAAGGGGAAACAAGTGTGGAAGAAAAAATACGGAATTAAAGAATGCGAATTTGCCCCGAATTTGCATTCTCCAGTTGCGCATTTTTCAAGATTTCCAAGTGATTTGCATTTGTTTGTTTAAAAAGGGTATATTTAAATCTTTTTAAAGCAATTATAAAAGAAATTTTTTCGTTCGCGTTTTTTAATTACGCAAAATGTGCTATTTTCGAGGTGCGATTCACGTTCTTTAATTCCGCCTTTTTTTGTTCTGCAAACACTTTCTTCCCTTAAGGTAGCTTCTTGTACCTTACTATCCGATTTAAAGCTTATTAAATGGAAATTATGGGGTGGGTTTGGAAGATTCGTAAGCATTTAATAAGCGGAGAAGGGTCGTAATAAGCGGGAGAGTGATAATTCGAATTTTTCCAAATATTCCAACTTTTACACCTTGTGTAAAGTTATGAAGTGTGATGTACGACGGATTTTGACGTTTGATTCAGTATGCCTTATGAGCTGTGAAATATACAGAGCGGATCTGTAATTTCATGCGATGTAAACTGTTTTATGCAAATAACAAGAAAGAAATGAAGACATAATTTTTATAGTGTTATCTTTCTTATCTTTCTTATCCACAAAATGTACATAAACATCGTTATTCAAATCACCTCGGTAACCATACCGTAATCATTCTGCAACCAATCGTAATAACAACTGTAACACAGATATATGCAACCAAAATATTCTGTGCAACCACTTTCAGAATATTTCAATCTTTTTCAGAATAATGCAACCAAAAAACGATTTTACAGAATTATGCAACCATTTTCGGAAATATGCAACCTCGGTAATAATAACAACAATAATAACAACAATAATAACAACAATAATAACAATCGTAGCCCTATAAATTGGACCTATGTGACAGTGAAAAATCGTATACGCGTTAATGCTGTGAAGGAAAACATACGTTATTTTAAGGAATAAAAAAATGAATAATTTTATACCACAAAAATCACTAAGAAGCAACGTTTTAAAAACGGCATTAAAGTCATTTGTAGTTCCTGCTTTCACGTCAAAATACCAAGTCGTTGCCGTGAGAACTCTTTGGAGTTCAGAAAGGTTAAACGGCGAAGAAACGATTTGGCAGAAAAGAAGAGAACTCCAAGAGCTTCTATACAGAGATGAAAACATCGTAGGGTTTTTCTCTTGTATTACTGCCATAGCTGTTTGTCCAAGGAAAACGAAGAGGAAAAGAAAACAGTACAAACAAGTGGCACGACTATCGTCATCTTCGTCATCGTCGTCGTCAAGTGACGGCGAAGAAAATCAAATGACCAAAGCAGGGATTGCTTTTTGGGTGGTTTTTGATTGGCCCACACACGCACTTATCGCCTTCGAGCAAAGAATATCAAAACTCTTTATGAGTGCTGGTTTAAATTTGGAAAGTTGCAAGGCAGTACGTGGAAGAGGTAAATGTTTATTATTTTTCGTTCTAAAACGTTTAACTTATTCCAAAAGAAATGGCTCATTTATTCTTATTTAGGTTCCACAAAATTAAAAACTACTTATATATTTAGGTACAAGCAACACATCCGCTATAAATTCCTACTCTGCAACGCTATTTCAAGTGTTAAAAGATCACAAATGCAAAGAGGCGATCGAACTGTCTTTAAGATCGCACAAGTCTGTTGTAAAAGTGGCTGCTAAAAAAAGAGGCTATGATATTGAAAATGTAGCTGTGACAGAAGACGTGGACTACTCTAGCAAACCGGTGGAATTGGTGCTATGTGAGAGGCTAGATGCGCAAGTCAGAGAAGAAGTCCTGGCCGGTTTGGAAAGGATTAAATTTGTAGAACTTGACATGAAAGTAATCAACTGTGCTGGAGGTAAACATTTATTCTACATAACTCTTCTTTGAAACAATACAAATTTCGTTCCAGATCCCTCAATTTTATATTTACTGTAGCACAGCATAGCTTTCTTGTTACGCAATATTACCTTTATTAACACGTTTTTACAGGGTGTTACATGATTTGAAGCAGGAAAGTGTTTGATTCGCACCAGATCCCCAATTTTTAGCATAGTTTTCTTGTTACGCAGTATTACTTTAATTAACACGTTTTTACAGGGTGTTACATGATTTGAACAAGGAAAGTGTT
>JAULBZ010005683.1:0-13169 GCA_032360805.1 Neoturris breviconis
AGCTCCCCTCACAACACTGATCAAATGTTGCTAACCAAAGTCCATACAAACAAAGAAACACACGAAGCACACAAACAAATATACACACACACATTAAACCGAAAGAAATCAAAGGAATAAAACTAACACATTCGTTCACATCACGAACGCATTAGTTAAACTCTCTCTATATATATATACTGCTTTTGCATTTATCAAAACACACTCCCTTTGACAGAGGCTTCTTCCGTTTTTACGCTCGCGATTGCTTTGGTGAAAGCCTCTGCGGAGCAGAGTAATCAAATCAGATAAACGACGTCGTAGCTAAGGTCGATTTTCTGATGTATCTAACGAACATGGACAGTGTCGATTTAAGTTGTCAAAGTATCCAATAATTGACACTCGTAAAAGTGCTCAATTGACGCGTTTTAAAGATCCACTTGATCCAAATTTTAGCTCATGTCGACTACGTATTAGCGTTGAATCGACCTACTTAAAGCTCATCTTGATCCTTTTAAAGATCAACTACATCCATGTATACATGTATATATTACAGATTTATCATTCCTCGTGTTAGAATTACTGGGCAAATCTAAACACTGACTCTAAGGGACACAGATAATTCTGGTACTACATAGAAAGTGTGCACGAGTTGTAACTTAGTGAGATTTGAACTCACACCACACTCCGATCCTGTTCTAGCATTAGCACTCTAACCTACTGTGCTATAAAACACAATAAGTTAGGGGAATGTGATTTTGTTTAACCATATATAAATCTATAAATCTAAGCGCTGGCTCTAAGGGACACATAAAAACTTAACATATGTTGTAACTTAGTGGGGTTTGAACTCACACTACACTCTGATCCTGCTGGCTGCAGAACTGGCACCCTAATCTACTGTAATGTTATAAAGCACAATAATTTAGGGGAATGTTAGTTCATTTATCCACATGGTGTTATTTTTTACAGAAATCATTTTGGATGGGCTATTACTATCACTTTATTGTAGCAACCTGCAGGGCTCGAAATAACAGCCGGTCATCATTGTGGAGGAGAGATTTTTCAAAATACTTTCAGCCAAAATATACTGAAAAATCTCTCCTCCACAGTGATGACTGACTGTTATTTCCAGCCCTGAACCTGATATTCTTATTAGATCATATTCTTTAAGTGCTACCATTTTGAAATATGTACCAGCATTTGAGGTGATATTTCGTAAATACTTGCCAAAAAAAAATTCAATTTTATCCACTTGAGTTCGAGTTTTAAGCAAAAAGGGTCCAATGGACTGAAAAGGTGTGATATCATGAAGTTTGACTGGGAGTTACCTGTGAAAAAGGTATAAAATTTTCAAAACTGAGTTCTATGAGGATTTGACCACATTCATCAACAGGTCATGTCTAGGACATAGTGGTCAAAATAAGAGCAAATAATCACTGTGGAGAAATGAATTTGGAGCATAGCTTCAGGCTACAAAGCCTTTTATGAGAAACACTAAATTTGGTCAAGGCTGAGCATTTTTTAGTTTTTAACAGTATTTCAGTTACAAAGTTTATTCTTAACTATTTCTTACATATTTTATAACTCTGACCAGCCTCGAATCTGATGTGATGGTCAGTGCATGAAATAAATACACTTGTTTAATAATATATAACAATCATTTTTATTTTTATAGGAGCTGTAAAATGTGCAAAGGAAAAAGAAACTGTGAGAGAACTACTAAAAGATGCTTTGTTAAAGCATTTGATTGCAATGCAAATGAAGAGATCTGCTGACGAGACTGATTCAGCAATAAAACCTTTTAATGTGAATACAAAGGAAATAAAAACAACCCAAGCTTCAATAAAAAGAGTTGATGTTAAACATGTACTTGTAATGGTTAGTTTCCATTCCCATTTTTATTTCAATCACTGTGAATAAGAATGTTAGAAATTTCACTCCAAAACCAACTTTTTGTTAGGGTTAAATCAACTTAAATTGACAAAGTTTGACAAAAATGAATCTGTGCAGTAGTGTGTTAGGTCAATGAGCTTACAATGGATTGGTTTCTTCGCTACGAATAAACCAATCCATTGCAAGATCATTGACTCTCCTCTGTAGATTTTAATTTAATAAAATGATGCAAGTGATAAGTTACACCTCCGAATGAGTTCAAGCATGCGCAATGACACTTACTATATATATATTATGTCTTTTGTGACCATGTACGGTGAGGTTACCTCCCTCTTGGCACATTCTTCAATTGGCTCCAAAGGAGCTGTTGTGATCTTTTAGATTGCTTTTTTTGCCTTTGCTCGCGCTGCTCGGATTTATCCATTCAACTTCACCACAAGTGAAGTGAGACCCGATTTAGCCACCTCTATCGGTGATCGGATAGATCATCTCTCTTTGCGGAGTGTCCAGGCATTAGCATTGAGAGTGGGTATACACTGCTGATGAGGGCAAAATAGCCCAAACGGCGTCCAGTGTTCCCCGATCTTGTCTCCGGATGAGTATGCGCCATGAGCTTTATAATTATATAATATATAATAATATATATATTACATGTAAATTAAATACACAACGTAGCAACTTGAAGTTTCATATATATATATATATATACTATTAAGTAAAGTGCTCATAGCTCTATACTAAACGTATATATTTGGTAGGATTAAAAACAAAACAAATATATATAGTGAGTGAGTGCAATGAGTGTAATTCATTTATTTGGTAATTTGTAATGGGTGCAGTGATTATAGACTGGTTATGTGAGTATTTCTGCTTCAGAATTCTTATTTGATGCAGTCAAGGTAATGGTAACTTTGATCAAAATTTAATCAAAATCACAAAATATATTTAACTGTACTGCTTTTTACAGAGTCAGAACTTATTCCATATAAATTAATAGTGAGATGTATGTATTGTATTGTAATAATAAGGGGCTAAAGTAATTTTTTCAGAGAATTGTGTTGGTATGTGAGCGCACAAACATTCCTCGATTGGCCTGAAGCACTTATTTGAAAATTATGATCCAAAATTATAAGGGAGAAGCTTATTCAAGTGGGGTATTTGTTAAATTCATTGGTGGATAGATCCCTTGTATCTAAGGAAGTATTTTCCTCAGCTTCAGTTTTCTCATGACCCTACTGGTAGTAGTCAATTATTTTAAAGAATTTATTGCATGAACAGACTATTTTTAAATACTCCTTCCCCCTTCTTTGTGTAAGTACATGAAACACGAATTAGGTAAGGATATTAAATTTGTGAAATCAATTTCTCTTTTTAAAAACGAGTTTAAAGATTTTTATCAACCAAAAGTCCTCTTATGTGTATCATATCCACTATTGTTTAATAGGGGTGCCAAGTTACGTATAAAAAAAAAATTGGTAAACTAGTTGAAATAAAAATAACGAAACCAGACTTCGACGAAGTACTCTGAGCCTAACAAATATCTTCTACTGTAAGTCATATACATACAGCATAACATGATTAAGTTTCAGGCCTTCAAAATTTTCTCAGAAAATATTTGAATGAGGGATCATCTGTAAATTTTGTTTGCAGGGAAGGAGTGTGCAATCAACAATCTTGTATTTGATTGGTTTCTTCGGAAGCTTGTGGACTTAACACCTTTCATTGTATATTAATGTTTCAATAAGCACCTCTTTTGTTCCTATAATACATTCGTAAAAGCATTCTAGGGAAATTGAAGAACGACGCTTACTTTTAAAATATTACTTCAAGGGGGAGGCTTATTCGTTAATTTTTGTGTAAAGTAAATTGTTATCGTTCGCAATGTAGTGTTTGAAATAAAAGCAGATAATCACTGTGGAGGAGTGATTTTTGAACATTACTTCAGGCTTTGCAATGCACATTGTTATTTTTTAGACACTGGCATTATCTCTTGAAAAATTCTTGGTGGAAGAGTCACAATTTTTAGAAGACATTGAATCACATATATTATACAAAGGTGTCAAATGTCAGATAGCTGATGTGAGCGAGGTTTGTATGTTACAGTACCTTCACATAGATATTATGGATAATATATTTTTATTTATATTAATAGTAGCTGTCAGGCCTCTGAATTCACGCCGGCATTTCCCTGTAGAGGAGAATCTTTCAAGGCAAATTAGTGTTCAAAGATGCACAGAAAAATTCCGACTTGAATTCAGATGCCTGAGCTATAAAAAATAATATCTTGGACCGAAAATATGTCCTACTATTGATAGGAGACCATCACCAAAAGCATACAACTGAGGCAGATGATATGAAAACCCTTGGACAAATACAATATTATCAATTATTTACTTGCGTCACAGTGATAGAAATAAGGGGAATAATCACTGTGTAGGAGAGTTTTTGAGCATAGCTTCAGGCTTTATAGTCTGAAACTATGCTAAAATATCACTCATCCACAGTGATTGTTTGCCATTATTTCGGCCACTGCAGAAATGTCAGATTTTGGAAAAAATATCATAATTCATTCAGCGTTCGAAATAGGAGCAAAAAATCACTGTGGAGGAGTGATTTTAAGCATAGTATCAGGCTACCAAGCCTAAAACTATGCTTAAAAATCCTTCCTCTGCAGTGATTATCTGTTCTTATTCCAACACTGTCATTTTCAGAGAAAGTTAATAACTTTCATTCTCAAAGTCATCATTGGAGACACCATCTAGATTAAACTTATACTGTTCTAATATCAACAGCAACATAATTAATCCTCTCAAGTTGCATATCTATTTCCATAAGATCTGGCTGTGGATGTAGTTAATTTTCGTGCAAAATGAAATAAAAAAAATCTTCAAATCTTATCTATGCGATTGACTGTGTTAAAAAAAATCCTGCAAAATTAAATTCTGAAAATGAGGATTTTTGATTCATGTGGGAATGTATTTCTGATAGTAGAGGGCAGCATAGAAATAAATACCAGCATAAAAATCTTCTACAGATTTCTTCTAGTAGAAAGGGTATATTTAATCAATAACCTATAAAAGAATGTATTGAAACCATTATGAAAATGCATAAAGCACATTCTAGTATTACTAAAAACAGGTTCTATACATAAAAGAAAAAATATAAAAGTATATAATATATTTTTCATTGCTTGATTTATATATTGTAAATTTAGAAGCCTCTTGTCTAGATAGGACATGATATTAACGTCTGTACTAAGTGCATTATTTGACTTTATAAATTCATAAGAACTATAAATCCAACACGTAGCCTGAATATAACTGCTGGACATCACATGTGGAGAAGTGTTTTTTGAGTATAGTATATATACTTAAAAGCACTCCTCCACAGGTGATGTCCGTTATATTCAGACTTGAACAAACACCCAATGATTTGAATAAGAGAAAATTTAAAAATATTTATTTTAGCCATTCTTGTCAAATGTACTGGTTGATTTGTATTGCTTCTATTCTATCCCTCGTGCAAATAGAAATCACCCTTTTGTTTTTGTCCCAATGCATAAGCTGGAAAGATTGATGACAAGTGGTGATATGCGTGGTTTTCTTCAAAAATATAATGTAACTAAATTTTATAGCAAGGTATGAACAAAAGAACAAAAAATCACTGTGGAGGAGAGATGTTTGAGCATTGCTTCAGGCTTTATAGCCTGAAAATATGCTTAAAAATGGCTCCTCCACAGTGATTATTTGTTAATATTTCAAACACTGATGAATAATAATACATTTGTAGTGGTTGAAATGAGAGCGAATAATCGCTGTACATGAGTGATTTTGATGCTATGCTCAAAAACACCTCCACCACAGGGGTTACTTACTTTTATTTCAAACACTGTTTCAAGTAAATATATCATCATGTCAATAGACTTGTAATATATTTCTTCGGTGTGAGCATACTGCAGCTTCAGGTTTTATTTTGTTTTGACCTCGGTTTATGTCACATCTTTACTAGTTGCCAATGGTCAAAATAAAAGTAAATAACCACTGTGTAGGAGGAGTGATTCTTCAGCATAGCTTCAGGTTTTATAGTCTGAAGATATGCTCAAGAATCACTCCTCCTGCACAGTGATTATTTGCTCTTATATCAACCACTGATTTATCTAGTTTTACAATATATATACATGTAACTATAGTGATAGCTTGGTTTTGAATCTTAAAAAAACTTGTTAGCTCTTAGATCTTTTATTCTGATCCCCTGTACATTGTAACTTCATGTATGATTTTAACATTACCTACTTTATGAACTCTGTTTCATAAACTCGGGTTCCAATATCTGGTAAATGAGACCCTTCTGCACTGCATTGATTGATTGAATAGTGCAAGCAATTATCAGTAAGGTAAACATGAACGTAAACATGCCTATTTTTATGTTTTTTGCTGTTATCATGTTGTTTGATGGTTTGCATTGGTTATTACTAACACTTTGCATTGGTAGCATCCTGCTTTCCTTGTTAGACCATGTTTCTGAAGTGCTAACCATTTTGAAATTTGATACCACTGTTTGAGGTCATATTTTGGAAGAGCGTGCCAAAAATATTTCGATTTTTTCCACTCAGGTCCGAATTTCTGGCAAAAGGTTCCAATAGACTAAAAAGGCATGGTACCACCTTTAAACTTGGTATGGGCATTCTTTATCACGAGTCCACTGGCCAATTTTTTCGATTTCATCGACTCAGGACTAAGTATCGGCAAAAATTTCAAAGGTGGAGACTTAAAATGTTCTAGCTTTTTATTTCTGGGAGGATTTAACCACATTCACCAAAATGATAAAAAAATATTTATCTCTGCCCTGTCAATTAGCATCAGCAATCAGCTTGCTGATGTAGATGCTAACCCATAGTACTTTTGGTTCACAACCAGCAACTGTAAATGCCTGCACAAAATACTTTTACATCAGCATTGTTTGCCGACACTTTGGGATTATAATTGATTATAATTTTCACTGTTTGTAAAGATTTGAGCACAATCAAATTTAGACTAAGAAAGGTTTTGAAAAATTGACACTTTGACCATGAATCTTTTTTTGGCATCCATTTTGCCGATGCTTCATACTCAATTTTTGGGTAAATAAAACAATGATAAGGTATTTATTTTTAAATAATTTTTAGAATTGTAAGAATTGAAGTCTCCATTTTGATTTTAAGAAGTTTCTTTTTTCATTTTTTAAAAAATATATAATATTGTGAACATTAAAAGGCACTTAGGGACTATTACAATTTATTAAATATCTCATGTTAAGTTAATTTAACCTTATCCTCCCCCTCCTGCTAAACCTTTTTACATAAATTTTGAATAAATGGATTATATGACTAGAAATTTTGTGACTTTCCCTACAATTTATCTAGGATCATTTTCAAAAAAAAGAATTAGGGATACTTTCCTCTAGCAACCATATTTTAGACAGGTGGTAAAATGTTTTTTTCAAAAAATTAATTAATAGATAGATTTTTCCAAAAAACATTAACATTCAGATATGAGATTTTAACAAATGTTTTACTGTTATTTTGTGTTATTTCGCATATTGTGTAACATTACTTTATAATGGTCAAAATAAGAAGAGAAGAGGATGTTCAAGGGATGTTCAAGCATAGTTTCAGTCATTATAGCCTGAAGCCCTGTGCTCAAAATTTGCTTCTCCACAGTAATTACATGGTCCTGTTTTAACCACTGCTTCATTATGTTTCTACTCCAGCAAAATTATGAAGATCAAGTAGCCAAATCAACTACGTTTGTGATACCAAGACTTGTTTGGTTTCCAGTGTTTATTGGAATCATTGTCGTGTTCATAATTCTTATCAGCATAGCATTGTACTGCGTAAGTTTTTCTCTCATTTTCTCGTTTTACGATGTTCAAATATATGCACTGATTATTTGAGCAATATTCAAACATGTCTCCCCACAGTGATTCTTTGTTCCAATTTTTAGTTACGAGTTTTATAACTGAGTTATTTTAGTTACGAGTTTTATAACTGGCGCTGAAACCCTTTCCCAAACTGACGGCTGCCAGTTGTAACGCACGACCATTAGCTATAAACATGCGGCCATCAGTTGTGAGGTGTGTTATTTTGCTTTGGGCTGTAATCTGATCTGACACTATGTGGCATAGAAAAACATGTAGTCTACGAAATATAGAACCTAACTATATGAGACCAATTCAGCCTCGGTATAATTCCATAGCTAATTATAAGAAAAAAGCACTTTAGAGGATTTAATTTCGTGCATAGATGCCTGAACTATGTTAAAAATCATTCATAAATCACAGTGATTATTTCCTCCTATTCCGAGCGCTGAATTCTGTTTTTTATAAATATTTAATGCAGCCTGTTTTCAAATAAAATTTAGTTCTGAAATTTTCATATACGTATTTATATTTTAGGTATTTTGTCGCAAAAGGAACATTAAAGATGGTGAATATCCTGGGTCGCCTCTCCCAAGCACGCATAAACACATGAGCAGACGTAAAAGTAGTCTACATATATCCCCTATAAAGCCAAGAAATTCATTCTCAAAATCTCCGAGAAAATTTGCATACTCTCCACAGAAAAATTCAACGCCAATATTTGCCTTTACATCTCCTGAAAAATACAAAGATAATGTTATATATCCAGTGAAAAGCCCTATTGAATGTACTCCGCCATCTCGAGTTCAACCTCAATTAGAACTGCTGTTTCCAATTAATTCAGCTATAAGCGCTGGTAGTTTCACCTCTCCATCAAAATTAAGCTCCGGTTATAGTACAGACAGATCAAAGAATTTGTTGCAATCAAGGTATTACAATGGTCAGGACTTAAAATAACAGTCGGTCATCACTGTGAGAGAGATTTTTCAAAATATTTTTACCCAATTTGACTGAAAATATTCTGAAAAATCTCTTCCATAGTGATGACCGGCTGTTATTTCAAGCATTAAATGATTGAAATAAGATAAATAATCATTGTGGAGGAGAGATATTTCAAAAACCAGGCATCCACAATCTTATTTCAACCACAGGCATGAAAGACTGTTTTACACTTCAGAAAATGTTTCACAGAACGGAAACCTAACTGGGAATGTGCATGCGTAGAAAAAAATTATGGGCATTCCATTGGTAGAAATTGACATCACAAAGTGTATTTTTGGCGGCGTCTGTTAAGAAATATCTTTAAATTAATAAAGACCACTAAGGAGTGGTCAAACTAACAGCAAATAAACACAGTGGAGGAGTGATTTTTCATCATGGCTATAAAGCCTGAAGCTATGCTCAAAAATTGGAACAAATAATCACAGCTTCAAACCTATGCTAAAATATATACCCTTCTATAATTTCTATTTGTTCTTATTTCAAGAACCGATTATGTGTGATATATATGCAGCAATAAAAATTCCGATTTAATTTTATTTTTTAGACGTGGCTCTTCTGCATCCTTAATAATAGATTTGTCTCCAATAAGTCCTGTTCATGATTCTTTTTTGCATCATGATACGTAAGTATCTTCTCGGTTCCTTTGTATCTTCTAAACAAGTTTAAATCCTCAACATAATAGCGAGATATCACCTGTGCAGGAGTGGTTCTGAGTATTAGTATATGTTGTTGTAGGCTACACGACAGCTGGAAACAATAGAATTGGTTTAATTATTCAGTGTTAGAAATAAGAACAAATAATCACTGTGGGACGAGGAATTTCTGATGCTCAAAATCACTCCGCCGCAGTGGTTCTTGCTCTTATTTCAAACACTGTTTTTGGTATTTAATTTATGAAATTACTAAAAAAGACCAGGTACCTTTTTATCGTATATGCACCAGCAGTTCCACACTTTCTCTGCATAGCTGAGGTCCTGTTCCATCACTCTTATCTATTTGGTTTGATGATTATGTACATTTGCATTATAATACAGGGCTCCAAATAACAGCCGGTCATCACTGTGGAGGAGAGATTTTTCAGAATATTTTCAGCCAAGTTGGCTGAAAATATTCTGAAAAATCTCTCCTCCGCAGTGATGACCGCCTGTTATTTCGAGCTCTGATACATTTATTCATATTAAAATAAACATCTGCAATTTTGAACACTTATCCAAATACATGCATTAAGAAGGTGATATAAATGAAGAAAAAAAAACATTCTTAACAATTTGGCATTATGTACCATCTCTAAAATTCGTTTCAAAAAGTAGATATTTTAGCAGCTTTAAAGAAGTCAAAATCAATCATTTTGAAGAAGAGTGTTAAATCAACGAGCTTGCAATTGATTGGTTTCTGTGATACAACAGATTGGTTTCGTACAATAAAATTACAGCAATTTATTTCCTACTTTATTATAGACCTACTGAAGAAATACTTTTGAGAAAGAGTAGAGTCCTTCGATATAAACAATTAGTAAAAGTAAAAAGTAATGATAAAGAGCTTCATGAAGAATTTTGGGTGGGTAATTTGCAGTGTTCGAAATAAGAAGAAATAATCACTGTGGAGGAGGGATTTTTGAGCATTGCTTCAGGCTAAAAAGCCTGAAGCAATGCTCAAAAATCACTCCTCCACAGTGATTATTTCTTCCTATTTCGAACACTGATTTGTTTATCTTTTTTTATTATTTTGTATAATTAACAGTTCTTCTATGATGCAGTGGTCGAAATAAAAGTAAATAATCACTGCGGAGGAGAGATTTTTGAGCATAGCTTTAGGCCATCCTCCATAATGCTGTTATTTTGAGACTGAATAGCATGTTGATATTATAAGAGATTTACAGTATATGTTTGAAATAAGAACAATAATCACTGTAGAGAAGAATTGTTTGAGTATAGCTTCTTGCTGCATAGCCTGGAGCTATGCTCAAATATCTCTTCTCCATAGTAATTATTTGCTTTTACTCTGAATACTGAACAAACCCTTAGCTCTATTTCAGACTTTTTTGGAAAAGTTATTTCTGCCGCTCCAAAACTTTTTAATAGTATAGCGATAAAACTTGGCAGGCTAATAGTGCATCATAAAAAGAATAATTTGGGAGTTTTTTTTTTGCTGATGTCAGTATTTTTCCGATGCTGTCATCACAAAAACTTTGAAATGGCAAATAGTTCTATGTTGTTCAAATTACGATTAAAACAGTTGTAGATCACTTTTTTCCATTCTGATTTCGGTTTTAGACAGCTATTGTGTTGTTCTTTAACATACTTTCGGGGTGTTTCACAAAAGCATTGCAAAGTTTTCACCCAAAAATCCGAAGAAAACAATCTGATTTTCAAAATATTAGAAAAATCAGGGGGAAACAGGTTAGTCATGTGACCAAAACTTTCAGAAATCTCTCTTTTGAGATTTTATGTAACTTACTAAAGATTCGTGTTATAAGTTTTATTCAAACACAAGTAATGATATCGTTGATTTACATAGGAATTCCCTATGTAAAAATATATTTATTGATCCGCTGACGTAATCAAGCTGTAATTTTCACATGTGTCATGTAAATAGTTGCAAAAAGTCAGAAACTTTCAATACTACTGCCTTAATGGTTCAGACATTATAAATAAAGTGACAGGGGGGGGAATCTCCGGTTGAAATAGGGTTAGTGATAGATGAAGGCTGCAAAAAAGTGACAAAGTGACATTTTTTTTTCAATCTACAGAGTATTCCTCCAAATACCGTATCTCGCAGAGAATCAAATATTCATTTTACTTGGAAAAATAGATATCCAGACATGATACCAAGTATGTATATTATAAAGCTTTAACATTGCTGTCAGACATCATCTGGATAATTGTTTTTAGTATAGTATTCAGCAATACAATACTGAAATCTATACTTAAAAACCCTTCTCCACAGTTGATGATCAACATTTATTTTGAGGCTTGTATTATAATGAGTTTGTTGTTTACAGTTACATTTGTTCAATTTTAGAATCGTAGACATAACTGATTCCTATTAAAGTTACATAATCACCTTTGTTCACCAGAAATTATATTTTAATCTAAAACTTTTTAGTATGATGAAATAATCAAATCCTAAAGGTTTTACACCAAACTGAGACCTTACCACTACTATTCCACCACTAGATTTTCCCTGATTTCTGTAATTTTCACATGAGAATGATATACGAACATTATAAGCATAACAATATTGACGTGGTAACTCACGATAAATGGCCCTATCCAAACCAAGAATTATCTGGGGGGGGGGGCGGAGAGGTGACTTTATTTTACAGTCAAAAAAACTCTGACATTTGGTTGGAGTGGGGCATTGTACAACACATTCCACATAAATAGCGATGGGTAAGCCTCAATATAACGGTCAGACATCAACTGTGGAAGAGTGTTTTTGTGAACAGTTTCAGCTTCAAAGTCAAAATTCTCTTTTTGTCAATATCTTCTTGATCAAAGCTCAACATAATAATGGTGTTTTATGCATTTCAACGTCATCAGATTGACCCAGGTTTAATTCCTGGTGACATGGGATGGTTGTATCAGCCTTCCCATCCATACGTGGTCAGTAAAACTAGTACCAGCATACTGGGGTAATAGATCAACTGATCTGGGAAAGGAGTGGCACCCTTGTGGTAGAACCTAACGAAAAAGCAGCCTTTGAGTCACCTCCAACTGCAGTTGACCAACTTATTTGATGGCTGGTTATTGAACCAGGGTTGTATTGTAGAAAGGCTTTGTGACGTACCCTTTTTTTAAATAAGTCACTCTCTGCAAGGCATCAAAGCCACAACTAGATAGAACACAGTTTACAAAGATGAAAGATGAGAATATGTGACTTTAATATCAAATCCATCTTAATGTATAGAGGTAGAGGATGGTAAATGATTTTTGTGTGCTTCATTTGGAAACAAACTTATTTGAAGAAGTTTCATGAAAGATGATACCTTTTTGCCAACGTTTGAAATACTTGCAGATAACCATGATAGAGAGTGATTTTTGAGCATAGATTATGATTGTAAAGTACGAATCATTAATCTATACTCAAGAATCGTTCCTCCACAGTGATCATTATTTACTCTTATTCTAATCACTGCATTATGCTTAGATTCTAAAACTATGGTACGTCTGAAAGGAGAAGATCAATCTAACATATATATTAATGCAAATTTTGTTAAGGTAAGCGAATAAAATCTATGACAAGCCTAAAAATAACTGCCAGATATCACCTGTGGAGGAGTGTTTGTGAGTACAGTTTCATCTTAAAGGAGAACTAACGACAAGAAATTACATATACTTTTTTGTAGATAAAAACATTCCATTGTAGTCAAACAGACAGGAAATAAAAATAAATTT
>JAULBZ010005684.1:0-13166 GCA_032360805.1 Neoturris breviconis
ATCGAATTAAGTGTGGAAACATCAGTGGGAAGAGTCTCGAATAGACCAATCAGTCTTAAGAACGTCGACCCTTATCCACAGATACCTTCACGCTTACTTCAATCCCTGGAATCATTTTTTACAATTAAATATCATATAAATAAAAGGGATATATTGGACCCATTTTTTAAGGAATCCATTTTACTTTTATGTGCCTGATATAAAATACAATTGGAATCAAAAATAAAATAAGACTAGCTACTGTATAATTCAACTAAAATTATCTGTGAAAGAGCGTTTTGTGAGTGCAACTTTCACCCTGTAAAGCCAAAAGCTATACTAAAAACACTCCCCCACACGAGATATCCGACAATTATCTCAAGGGTCTATTGTCTATTGCAACAGAATTGAAGGCATTGGAATATAAAAAGTTGCTTTTTCAAAATCTGATTTTAAATGACGTTATCACTCTTTGGTGACGTCATCACAAAAACATGGAAGCACTTTCTTCAAATTCCATGTATGACACAATCATGCAGTTTTCAATTTTCTAAGCATTAAATATCTAACAAAACTAAGTCAATGACAAGCAATAGAATATAATCATACTTTAACGTCAGAAACTTTCGCGGGAGGAAGTATTTGTTTCGCGGGAAAATTTCGCAGTTGAGCTATTTCAACAAAATTCGCGGCATAAACTTTCGTTGAAGACAACAGAAGAGGAAAACAGTCAAAGCAACACCTCTTTCATCAACGAATCCTTCGCTTTTTCGTCAGTCGCTACTTTAGAAAATACCGCGCTTGGGAAATATTTTACGGGAGTAAACTTTCGCGTTTGAACCAACTAAGAAACTTTAACGGGAAAAAACTTTCAAAAACCGCGAACGTTTCTAACATTAAAGTAGTCACAAGAAACAAGGTTTCGTGGTTGTGTATAACTTTCATCCACTCCTCTTATATTTCAAATATATATATATAATATACGGGGTAAATACCTGTAAATGCTATAATTAGCACCGGTCTCATATAAGCATATTTAAATATTTATTTATATTTATTTAAAAAATATCTATACTCGCCTCTAATAAGCCGGGGGGAAAGTTATAGGAAAAATATTGGTCACTGAGCGAAATTTAGTCACTTTTCCTCGACCAAATTTTTGAATTTGAATTAGTCTTCGCGACGTTTGAACCGTCTATTCTGCAGAACCATATATTGAACAGAATGATTACACAGTGCGCTGAATATAATTAAGTGCCGTTTTAAGCAAAATTCTTTTTTTTTTAAAAAAAAAATTATGCTTTGTAGTTTACATTGTATTCAAAGAAAAAACTGACTCCAATGGCTATTTTATAGAGTTTTATCGATTGTGTACACATATTTAGCTTTAGTTTTACATTAGGAGTACATCTGTGCTTGACAGTGTTAGGGAAAGCTATTACGGACCAGCTCAAAATTTCGCTCCGAAACCAACTTTTTTCTTACGGTTAAATCAACTAAAAATCAACAAAGATAACTCTGTGCAGAAGTGTGTTAGGTCAATAAGCTGGAAGAAACCAATCTATTGCATGATCATTGACCCAGTACTCTCCTCCGTAGATTTTATTAGTATAATGCTAAACAGAACTTGAAATGGAATCTGAACGGAAATATTTTAATCAACTAGATTCATTTTCCTCATCCAATGTTATATTGGAGCCATTTATAAAGACATCAGGTAATGTGTAGTTATCATCCAATAATTTCACTGGATTGGTATCTAAAATAATAGGAAAGTATATATTCCGAACGCTTAGTACTCCAAATAACAAATAATCACTGTGTAGGTGATGGTGTAATGGTATGCGCCTTCAGTTCTCACCAGTGCGGCCCAGATTCAAATTCCACTGCAGAAACTGGAATCGATACTCCACTCCGATACGCTTTAAATGCAGCGTACTTAGTCCATCAGGAGCCATCGACTGACCGCATGCTGGCCTGGGGGCATGTTTAAGTAATGCCTTGAGCAACGCTTAGCGTTAGCGAAGTCGTCGGGGATGAAGAACCATTGAAAATATATGGACCCGATATGCCCTTAGGACGCAAAAGCTACTTACGTAGTAATTTTTGAGTTATTGTAGTCTGTAGTTTTGTTCAAAAACCACTCCCCCACAATGATTATTTCCACTTACTCCGAACACTGTATGTTAATTGACCCTAATTTGAAATCTTCATGACTGAACTTCATGAATGACCCTAATTTTCGCGGGTACTAATTTTCGCGAATTTCACAAATTGTTTATTAATTATATAAACCAGACCCAGTGAGCAAAAACTTGTTCAAAGTCCGCAGTAAAGACACTATATCCAGCCGGCAAAAACGTGTTCAAAGTCAGCAAATAACGTTAGAACAACGTTCACAAAACGTTGTTCTAACGTTATTTTGCTGACTTTGAAGAGGTTTTTGCTTACTGCGGAGTAATATCGACTTCATTCCAACTCCAAAAATGCTGGATAAAAAAGTTTGTAGATTTAGCAATAATAATAGCTAAATAAAAGAAGCCTAGAAGCGTGTTTACGTCAACAATCTTGTAATGGATTGGTTTATTCGATACGAAGAAGCAAGTTGGCTCAGTACTCTTACCTTGTTGTTTTAAATATTTTTCATAATATTCTCGTATAATACTTCTTTGCGCATCTATAGCTTCTGTATAAGGTAAGCGAAACGAAGCTTTCTTTTGTAACCAGGGATGAAGAAACTTTGGTATAACACCAGGAACATCGCATTGATCATAGTGCTCTGTACCTCTACGAAAAAAATATGACTGTGCAGAAGTGTGTTTGATCAATGAGCTTGCACTGGATTGGTTTCTTCGGTACAAAGAAACCAATCCATTGCAAGATCATCGATTCAGTACTGTCCTCTGTAGATTTAATTTCGTATAAAAAAGGAATCTGAAAACAACTGTTCTGTTGGACATCAGAAGTGTTTTATGCTGAAAACTATACTAACAAACACTCCTCCACAGACAGTTATTTCCAATTTTGAATTGTTCCACCAATTTCATACTCAGTGCATATCACATGTAAGAAACTAGTTTCGTATATCTGCGGAGGAGTATCGAGTCAAATATACAATACAACAGATTGGTTTCTTTGAACCAAATGAACCAATAACACGCAACTATATTTACACAGTCTTCTGATGTACAATATAAGAAGGATCTGCTCATATAAAAATCAGTTTGATAAACATTGCTGACTTTTCTTTGCGAACAATATGATTCAATATGATGGGGTAAAAATAACTGCCAGTCAGCACTGTGGAGTAAAGATTTTTCAAAATATTTTCCATCCGAATTGTCTGAAAATAATCCGAAAAATCTCTCCTCCACAGGGATGACTGCCAATCACTACTTCCTTGAAATAAACAAGAAAATCATCCAATAAGAACCAGTTATCACTGTAGGGAAGTGTTTTTAGGCATAGCTTTAGGCTTTGTAGCTTGAAGGTATGCTAAAAAACACTTCCCTACAGTGATTTATTTGTTCTTATTTGGAACATTAACATAAAACTTTCATGAGGAAATCAGAGAAAGAAATCAGAACAGGTGTAAAAAAATAATGTCATAGAAGAACAGTGGTAAGTCAATGAGCTTGCAATTAATTGGTTTATTCGGTACGAAGAAACCAATCAATTGCAAGATCGTTGACCCAGTACTCTCTTTCTTATATCCCATCTAACTTTTTTCAAGTCAAGGAACCTACCTTAAGGTAATTAATTCTATGAAATCTAGAAAATATACAAAACAAAATTTTAGACGTCGAAATAAGAGCAAATAATCACTGTGGAGAAGTTATTTTTGGGCATAGCTTCAGGTTACAAAGCTCAAACATCTCTCCTACACGGTAATTATTTGCTCTAATTTCGACCTAAAAAAAAATATATGTGCAATCAGCACGCCTGGGTAAGAAATACTTTCTTCAACCAAAGCAATCAAACTGCTAAATAAACCACAAAATAAAATTATCTTTATATGATTTTAAGTTTTTTGAGATATCACATTAATATTCACTAACTTCCGAGAACCTTTTTTTTTTACCATTTCGAATACTGTATATGTCCAATTAAGGGCCGCTTCCGCATTATTTTGATACTGCGGCGCTCATTTAGTCATGATATTTTCAAGTGCGGCGCTTATTTGAGAAAACGTAGCAACGAGGTTAGTTCTCCTCTGTTTATAAGCAGCGTAAATGACACTCACAATTGTGGCTAAATTTGAAGTACGCTATCAGCTAGAATTTCATACTGCTATACGTGGAAATCACGTCTACAAGAGCTAAAACCGCTTGGCAAGGTACCGCTTGGCAAAGTACTGGAATGTTTTAAAGGTTTTCAACAGTACAACATGCATACCGCTTCCAAATAATAAAAAAATCCGAAAATTAAAATAAGCGCTGCGCCACTTAATCGGGCATTTTTTGCTCATGTCAAAATTAACATATTTTCATGGATTTGGCAAAAACGTTAATCCTATAAAATACGCACCCAATGAACAAAAAAACTTGCTCAAAGTCCACAGTAAAGACGCTAGAACAATGTTGAAAGTTATTTTTGTTCACTGGGTAATCTCCCTAAAAGTGTATATCCACACATGTCAGAAATAAACGTTGGATAGCACCTATAGAGGAATACTTTTTAATAGTTTTCAGTCACAACATACTCCTCGACAGGTGATATCTAAATACCTTTTGTTGTATTCTCCATATACGTCATACATCTTTTTAGATTTTTCTTCCAATTAAAAAATTCTGTGTTCATTAAGAATACAGGTTTCTCATTTGTTTCATTCTTCTTGTAGAATTCTTCAGGTAATGGTACAAACCAAACATCTAAGCCAATACCACATCTATAATAACAGTAATGGTCCAAAAAAAAGCACTGTGAAGGGCTTGAAATAACTGCGGGTCATCACTGTGGTAGAGACATTTTTCAGAATATTTTTAGCCAAATTGCCTAAAAATATTCTGAAAAATATCCCCCCCACCATAATGACCGGCAGTTATTTCAAGCCCTGGGAGTTGCAATTTTTGTCAGGCTAAAAATCCTGAAGCTATACTCAAGGTAAACACTCCTCCACAGTGATTACTAGATGGGAAGAAAAAAAACGTGTAGGAAAATGCTACCGAAAAAAGAAGAAAAGCAGAATCAATTATTGCGATTTGCCTCCAATTCACAATGATAACTTCCGCATTATTTAAGGGTTCCAGGAAACATGGGTAATTAGAAGAAATAACCAAGCGATCAGCGAAATAATAGCTTCCATGAATAGACCTCGATGTATCTCGGCCTATGCACAAACGTCACATTTCCAGTTAAAAAAAATCCTAGGATTTTCAGGACTACATCGCATGCAAAATGATCTTCAAACGAATAACAACTGAAAAAATCGACAAAGCTGATTGGTCTAATTATTTGTTTATATTTTACAGACCGAGAGAGAACTGAGACTCATAACGGAAAATATGACATTTGTGCATAGACCGAGCTAAACAAGCGAAGGTCTATATCGTAGGCTATGAAATAACTGTATAAACATCATCTGCAGTAAAGGGTGTTTTAACAACAATCTAGCAACCGATTGGCTTCTTTTTTATGAAGTGTATTGGTGAGTCACTACTTGTCCATATATACATAAGCAAAGATATACATACTTCAGTCTTGAATCATTTTTCAATGAATTCAATGCAGTTGCACCACCAAATGAATGGCCCATCATAAGAACAGATTGTGTATTCACACGACCCTAAATATTTAGTCAAGAATAAGTAAATTACTACACCCAGTGGGGTAAAAACTTGTTCAAAGTCTGCAGTAAAGACGTAAGAACAACATCAAATGATATTGCTCCATCATATTTACTGCATACTTTGAATTAGTTTTTGCCACTGGAAATTAGAAATTACCCTCATTTGTGTAACCCCTTGTCACCATCAGTTGGTGTTAATTAACATCGTACCTTTTCGTCATTGTACACTAAATGCATTTCAAAAATGCAAATCTTCAGTTTCATGTAATTCTGCACCGAAAATAAACTTGAGAAAATTGAAAATCATTATTTTTCTAGAACTTTTTCAATAATCACTGTAGAGGAGGTATTTTTGAGCAATGCTTCAGACTTTATAGCCTGAAGGGAATGCTCACAAATCGCTCTTCCACAGTGACTAGAAACTTTAAAGTCCTTCCCCTGTCCAAAGTACACAATAAGAGTGATTAAAATCACCCTTCATGAGTAAACATAAAGAAATTAATATTTGAAAAGTTTTTTTATCTTCCAACTCACAATGACGTATCATGAAAAAATAATTTTGAACAGAAGCTCAAAAAAGTTCATAGAAAGCGTCTCAAAAATAAAATCTACAGAGAAGGGTAATGAGTCAACGATCTTGCTATAGATTGGTTTCTTCGTTGCAAGCTCGTTGACATAACAAAATAAAATTTCTTACCTTAAACATTGCAAGATCAAATGGAGTTGATAAAATGTTTTTAACTTTTTCTGGTTCAGTATCTAACTCTTCTAAAACATTTAATGCAGCAGTAATTTCTTCTGTTCGTTTCATCAGCTATAAATAAAAGCACTGCCATCTACCTGTTCTGCTTTTAAAGTGGTCCCGGCCATGTCTAATTGACGGTTGTATCACTTATCAGTTAAAAGATAAAGATCTGGAGCACCCCCTCTCCTGGTTGTAGGCTCAGCCTTAAGATGTTTGTGAGGGGATGATTAAAATATATTCTTGGATTTTGTACATACCATGATTAATTAACCAATAACCGGCTACCAAGCGACTGTTAATTTATAATCATATCTCTTGACAATGCAGTCATTGAATAACCAAAAGTTTATTCCTGCCAAAGTAAAGTAGCAACTGAAGAAGCGAGGGATTCGGAGACCGCAAAAGTTTTTCTTGTGAAAGCTTCTGATATTAAAGTATTTGCGTTATTTGCAATATTCTAGACAACGGTTTCTGTATCAAAAAAATCAAAGAAAATTCTATCAACGGTACAAAAAAAACAATCCTTTGCATGATTGTTTGACTCAGTACTCTTCAATGTAACTTTCAGCTTCAGTGTTCAAAATAGGAGTAAAATAATCACTATGGAGGAGAGATTTTGGAGCATTGCTTCAGATTTCTAGCCTGAATCAATGCTCAAAATCATCCCACACAGTGATTATTTGCTCTTAATTCGAATACTAATCTTTGTCTACCTGAGTTGTTCTTAGTTTTAATATTTCTTCATTCCCATCATCGACTGTTTGCGTAACATGATATGGTATTTCTATGACATTGCTATCTGCGTCTAATATAAAAGAACACGACGCTGAAGTATCCCTAAAATACAAATAATTCAAATATAATGTCTGCGTAGAACAATGAGCTTGCAATTGATAGGCCTCTTCAAAAGGTTTGACCAGTAGCTACTCCTATAATTATTATTTTATTCAAATTCAAAATGGTATTGGGTTTGATATTAGATAATGTAAGAAAGAAACCGGTACATTATTTAACCCATGTATAGAAAAGGTCAGGATAACTGTCAAGGTCAATAACAAAAAATAGCATCCATCACAGCAAATGAATTGCCAGCAAATTACCTTCCTCCTCCACAATGATTTATTTATTTTTATTTCAACCACTGATAGATGTGACAGTAACAGCAAACCTATAGTCTGTACAATCTATGACTATGTTACAGCAAACATGTAGTCTGTACAATCTATGACCCTGTTACAACAACCCTGTAGTCTGTACAATATATGACTCTATAACAGCAAACCTGTAGCCTGTACAATCTATGACCAAGGACAACTAGTTTAGATCAACCGTTGCTCACTCAAATCAGTTTTGATCATGCCTAGCTCACCTGTGTTCAACAGCGGCAACAACAAAACCTTCTGATGCAAGTTGCGTACACAGTACTGAATACATTCCTCTTTGAGCAGCTAAACCATGACTAAACACAACTAGTGGTAATTTTGTCCTGCTTTTTAAACACTGCATATTTTGCATACCTTGCCATTCCGTCTGATCAATGATTGGTATATTTTCATGAGCATGCATTATGATGTTTTCTTAAATACGAAAACAATAAACAATTAACAATTAACTCTTATATCCCAGCATCATGCAGTGCTTATAAAAACAAATAATCACTGAAGAGGAGAAATGGTCACATTACAGAGCAGGCACTTCCGTGATCAAAAGCTCTGGTGTGCGACCTAGCGCACGCGCAAACTGTATATAACTATTTTAGATGTGCGATTTTAAAAAATAATTGTTTTTATAGTATCTTTCTAGCTCAACAATCACTGCTGTACACCATAAAAACTTATAACATACCTCCTTTTTCCATGTTCACCTAGAACTTGATTTGAAAAACCGATTCTACTTTTATCAAAATAAAACAGTCAAACAAAAACAACCATCTCCGTCCCAAGTTTGAAGAAAGTAAATCCATTTGCTTGAATTTTATACAAATCAGTGACAAAGACTTGTTAAAAGTCTGTAGTAAAGTCACTAGAAACAACAATGAAGAGTAGTTTTAAGCATCTTTACTGCAGACTAAAAACATGTTTTTCTCCACTGGGTAAAATTTCAGTTAAAAATATATATAACACGGCATACCAGTAAAGTGGGACCCAGGAACTCCAGATAGGTGGGACCCAGGACCCTTATAGTGGGATCCGAGACCCAGGAACTTGCAGATGGGACCCAAGACTTGAGACCCTTAAAGTAGGACCCAATAATCTATTATAATATCATCAGAAAACGTTATTTTTATTTTTTCTTCGCATGCACAATAGGAATTTATTAGGAATCGAGTCCTGGGTCAAACTTACAGGGTCCCCGAGTCCCGAGTCCCACCTACAGGATCCTGGGTCTCAGGGCCTGAATCCCACTTCAAGGGTCCCAGGTCCAACCTACGTAGAGTTCTGGTCCCGGGTCCCACTTTTCCGGTATGCCATATAACATAGACTAACACCTGTCAGCCTATTATTAAGTATTTTAAATTTTTTTGTTTCATGAATTTGCTTAAAAATGCACCTAAAGGGAATAAATAATAATGTACCTGTTACCTATAAAGATTAATCTATTTTTTTATTGAATAAAATAAAATTTAAAAATAATTGAATAAGTCTGCAAATAGATAAATAAATAACACATCCATACAAGCATGGCTTTTACTTTATAAGCAAAATTGTCAACAAAAAAGATTTTCTCACTATCAACATTCAAGGGAAGATTGACTATTAACTGCTGTTTATAAATTTTTAATTAGAATGTTTGCCGATGTTACTGCTGTTTATAAATTTGTAATTAGAATGTTTGTCGATGTTATTTTCTGCTGTTTCGAAAAAGCACATGAGAAATTTACTTGAAGTGTTTATCATTTATATTGGAACTTAAGTGCATACAACATAATTTTTCAAAGAGGATTATTTGTAGGCATACAGTATGAGGATGTTGGACTACCTAGAAGTTTTGAGAAGACAATACAAAGCGCTGATCATAACATGGCAAAAATAAGATCGCTAGTCAAACATTCTCCTGCAAAAAGTAATATTTTAATCTAAGTTTCTTCTTAAAGTTAAACTTTATTTATGTCGAATATACTTTCTTCTACTATACTAATAATAGTTTTAAAAGTTAAAACAATTGACGAATGTGATGCTACAACTTTGCACGTGCAATGTACCGCACTCCTAAAATATTTTAGGTGTGTGTGGCCGCGTGCGTGCTATCGCATGCCATTTACGGAAGTTCCTGTAGAGTCACACATGATACATGAATTAAAAAAATGACCTACTAGTGAAATAATGAACCATCCAGCGAATCCATGCACTATTCATTTTGATATGTTTTAACAACCCATATGCATACAAGTGTTGATGAGGTTCTGGCAACCATTTAGATAGTTTACTGTTTGTTGTCGTTTGAGCACATGGATAAAATATACGCATTAAAGTTCCTAAATCTGATGCACATATAGAATACGAATCTAATTCTTTCGGTACAGTTGCCACTTTTGTCATAACATCAACACAACCAACTTTAAATGGACCTGTAGTGCCAGGAATTGGCATTTTATTATTATTATTATTCTCTAAATAATTTAAACAAAAAAAACTAGTGCTTAAAATAAGAGCAAATAATCATGTGATTTGTGCATAACTTCAAACAAACAAAAAGTGATTATGTTGTTATTTTACATATATAAGTTTCTGATCTCCAACTGCAAGCCTGAATATAACTGTCAAACATCACCTGTGGAGGAGTGTTTTTTTATAAGCTGAACACTATATTAAAAAAACTCATCCCCAGCAATTTGAAATGTTAAATACGTAATAATTATCTACAACACCTTAAATGAAACAATACCTTTTATAATATTTCCATACAAACTATAAATGTAACATCATGTATCCCTAGGGTATATATAATTTATGAAACAATATACTTTGTAAAATATTTTCATACAAGTTATAAGCAGTTTGATAATTGTTGAAGAAACATGAAACTTTAAGTAACTGCAAAACTCAACCTGTAATTTAATCTCATATTGAGCACTCTCAGTATTGTGATTCACCACCGTAATGGTTAATATTTATCTCAAAATTGAAGAAGGAAGCTTCTCAAAACCAAAATGGAGACTTCAATTCTTGAAATTTTAAAAATTCCCCAAAATAAAATATGGCTGTCAAAAAAGATTCATGGTCAAAGTTATTTTTCAAAGTCTAAATGTAATTTGATACAGAAAATAAAGATGAGAAGTGTCGTTTTAGATGTCATTTTTTAATGGATATTTCGTCTAGCCACTGCTAGATATTATCAACGTATAATTTTTTACAGTAAAGTTCGAACTTTGTACATAAAATGTATAATTTTACACATGGGACATAACAAACATATGACATCATAGAAACAATATAATCATACAGAACGCAGAACGGTAAAGGGCAAAGTCTATTTTGTATAATGGAGTTGTTCTCTACCGAACTTGTAAACAGATTAAAAGGACAAATAACACACAAAAGATATGCAGTGACATATAACAATAAACAGTACGACCAACCTAAGTGTGTCAATATCATGTATTGATCACACTTAGTAAGGGTAACTAAAAAATGACATCTAAAACGACACTTCTCGTCTTTATTTTCTCTATCAAATTGTATGCCCACACCAACATATTTCTAAATGTAATTCTGGTCAAATTCTTATAAACAGTTAAAAAAATTCAAAATAAGTCTCATAGAAATCAAAAATATCAATAACATTTTCTTAGTCCAAATGTGATTCTGGTCAAATCCTTAAACAGAATTCAACAAAAATCATAAATTGAACATTTTGGTACATAAAAATCAAAATTTCAGGACAGTACCATGCCTTTTCGGTCCATTGTTCCGAAAATGCCATTTGGACCGTTTTGTCCCAAAATTTAGGACCAAGTAAACAACATTTTTGGTGAGTGCTCCTAAAATATTGCCATGAATGCTGGTACCGAATTTCAAAATGCTAGCTCTTTAGGAACATGGTCTATCAACCAGGACCGTGCTGCCTGCCCTAAGGATGATCAACAACGATCCCGCACAGCTGGTCAACAACGACGCAGCTCTCAAGCGATTCAAACCTGTAGCCTACATGCGAATGCACACCCCCAAATTACCCCAAGTTTAGCCAATATCTGGACTAGATTACAAAAACATTGATGGTGAAACTTTTAAATCGGATTTTAAATATAAGATATCCAAACTTATGAAGACTTTCAAAATATTTTTTCTAAAAGTATTAACCACGCACCAACGAAAAGAAAAATTGTTAGAGCAAATCATGCGTCGTATATGACAAAAGCTCTAAGAAAGGCAATGATGAAAAGATCAGAATTAGAAACAAAATATCATAAATCTAAAACTTTATCTAGCTTTAAAGCATTTAAAAAACAAAAGAATTTTGTCTCCAGACTCTATAAAAAGGAGAGAAAAAAGTTTTATACAAATCTAGATCTAAATGAAATTATTGACAACAAAAAGTTTTGGAAAACTTTAAAACCATTCTTTTCTGAAAAAGGAAAAAATCAGCAAAAAATAACGCTTGTCAAAGGTAATGATATAATATCAGAAGAGACACAAGTAGCTGAAACTTTAAATTCGTTTTTTGAAAATGCCGTAAAATCATTAAATATACAGGAAAATAAATACTTGATTAATCCTACAGGAAACAAGGATAATCCAATTGACAATGCTATTGAAAGATTTAAATGCCTTCCCAGTATATTAAAAATTAAAGAAATGGTTACTCCTGTAACAATCTCATTTTCCGAGGTAATGTTAAGTGAAGTAGATCAGGAATGGTAAAATCTAAATCTAAAGAAAGCCAATACATTTCAAGATATACCACCGAAGTATTTAAAACAAACTTCTGATGTATGTGGACCTGTTTTACATAATTTAGTTAACGAGTCCATAAGAAATCACGAGTTTCCAAGTGACTTGAAATTAGCAGATATTACATCAACTTTTAAAAAAGATGATGCTACATCTATTAAAAACTATAGACCTGTAAGTGTCTTACGCAGTTTCTAAAATATATGAAAGATTAATACAAAAGCAAATTGCTCGCCATTTTGACAAATACTTATCTCCATATAATATGTGTGGTTATAGAAAAGGATTTAATGCACAACATGCCTTAATTTCTCTAATTGAAAAATGGAAAAAATCATTAGATAGCCATGCTAAGCTATTGCTATGCTAATGGATTTGTCTAAAGCTTTTGATACTTTGAATCATGATCTACTTATAGCAAAATTGTTTGTATATGGATTTAGTAGAGAATCATTAGAGCTAGTATTCAGTTATTTGACGAATAGATGGCAAAGAACTAAAATTAATAAATCGTTTAGTTCTTGGACTATGCTATTAAATGTTAAATGTTTTGGGTCCTCTTTTGTTTAACATTTACATTAATGATTTATTTTGGGTAAACAATCAAACGGATGTATACAACTATGCTGATGATACTACTTTCTATGCATGTGAAATTTAGAATCAGTGTTACAGAGCTTAGAGCGCGACTCACTCTTAGCAATAGAATGGTTCGAAAATAATTATATGAAGTTAAATAGTGATAAATGCCACCTTTTAATCT